>JAMALN010000735.1:0-19503 GCA_023630115.1 Cutaneotrichosporon sp. PK4640 | reverse complement strand
GCAGTAGCAGTAGCAGTAGCAGGTAGCGTAGTAGCATCGGAATGAAGTTGAGTGATGTTCACAGGAAGCACTGGCAGCGCAAGAGTTTCGAGCTGGAGGCTTCTGCGATTCGGGCTGCAAACTTCGCCACTGTCGCCTCGATTGTCGATAGTTAGTGGAGCGCTCGTCGCGATTCGCGCGCCCGATGGGCGCTCCGCGCTTGACGGCTGCCCTGTTTCGATCCATGGTGCTCCACGCACCCCCACGCAGCCCCACGCAGCTCCACGCCGGCGAGGTGCTCCGACTGGGGCGCCGAGTCACAGAGTGGGGGCGAGTCACGATGGGGCGTCATGCACGTTCTGTTCGGCACCCACGGAAAAGTGATGCGATGGGCCGTGTCACAGATGAACGCGGTATGTGGGCAGCCGGGGGTGCTGGTGGGCGCTGGTGGGCGTTGGTGGGCACCCGTGCCGGTCCGTTGATAACGGGGGTGCGCCTGGATCATGTCGAGTAGGTCCTGCTTGAGGATTCATGGTCAGAGCTGGTATCTGTCCTTGGGGCGCTCTGGGCGCCGGGGTGGCGGACTGCTCGTGCCCCGACGCATCTTCTCATGTCAGCACGATCCTCTGACCGCTTGAGCCGACCAGACGTGTCAACAAGTGAGTCTGCTCCGCACAGCCCCGTCGCGTCCCAAGTTCCACGGCCGTACAAATACATCACTGTCTCAGTGTCTTCTGAAGCTGCGCCCCGGCCACCTTGCCCCGGTGCCGGGCCAGCGTGGTGCACAGCACCACTTCTCATGCGCTCGTCCGGTCGACAAACACAAAGCTGTCCTTGTCCTTGAACTCGTACTGCGGCTGGGTCGCGTCGTACGAGTACGTCGGCTCGACCTCCTTGGCGTCGTGGACGGCCTCGTCGATGATGCTGGGGCGGTCCGGGAACAGCCGCGACAGCGCATAGTACAGGGAGATGGCGATAATGTCCGCGATGATGTTCGACATCATGTACACGTACTTGATGCCGCCGATGTTGACCTTTGCGTTGATGGCGTTGGCCATGCCCGGGAGGTTGGGCGCGATGGCGCACAGCAGCGAGACGTACGCCCGCCAGTTCCAGCCCCCGAGGTAGTGGTAGATGCCGTTGGGGCGGTACAGGTGGTAGACGTTGTACTTGCGGCGCTTGACGATAAAGTAGTCTGCGACCATGAGGCCGGCCATGGGCGCGAGGACGACCGAGTAGGCGGCCATGAAGGAGAGGAAGTTTTGTGCGCTCGCCAGCACCTTCCACGGCGCAAAGGCCCACACGCCGACGGTCGCTGAGATGAACTGCCCCCGGCGGATGTTGATGTACTTTGGCGCGAGCGAGACCATGTCGTTGGCGGCGCTGATCGAGTTGGCCGTGACGTTGGTGGTGGCGTTGGCGAGGGCCCACGCCAGCCCGCCGAGGAACATGGCCGCGCGGCCGCCGGGGCTCGTCGGCCACTTGGCGATGATCATGTACGGCTGGTACAGCACGTCGCCGTACACGGGCAGCAGCGAGGTGGCGGTGATGGCGGCGACGATGGACACCATGGTGAAGATGGCCGGGAACGCAAACAGCTGCACGAGGTTGGCCTTGGGCTTGAGGAGGTAGCGCGAAAAGTCGCCGACGTTCATGCTCATCGTCGCCCACACGCCCTGCACCGAGGTGACGGCGTACATGAACGCGACGAAGCGCGCCGTGCCCGGCGACACGCGGTTCACGGGGTTGCGGAGGGCGGGGCCGGCGAGCGGGCCCGACTTCTTGAGCGCCCAGATCATGGTGCCGAGCGCGACGATGGGCACCACCAGCGCCTTGATGTTGAAGATCCACTTGAGCTTGGACGGGTGGATGAAGATGAGCGGGAACTGGATGACCCAGAAAATGAAGAAGGAGAGCATGTCGCGCGTGCTCGTCCCGCTGCTCGCGGGCAGCTGGTTGGGCAGGCGCGCATACGACGGCCAGATGGCCTCGATCGCGTAGCTGATAAACTGGCCGCCGGCGTACGAGTTGATGCTGAGCCAGAAACAGGCGATCACGCAGCGCGACTGCGGTCAGCCCCGCCTCCCCCCTCACTCACCAGGACGACAAACTTGCTGCCCCAGTAGCCGTACGTCGCGCGGCAGGTGACCGCGAACGGCGTGTGCAGCACCGAGCCGACCCAGCCGTTCGCGGCGATGATAATGGCCGCGAGGAACGCGCCGACAAACACGGCGAGACACGACTCCCACCACGTCAGGCCGGACGCGACGAACGCCGCGACCGTCGCCCACCCGCCCGGCTGGAACAGGTCGCACACCCAGTCTGCTGTCAGCGCCGGCGCTTATCGCACGCACAGGCAAAGAACGTCCAGCCCGTCCAGGTGCGGTGGTCCGGCGGCGTGGGGTCCATGTCCTTGTTGGACCACACCTCCTCGGGCGCGATGCAGCTCTCCTCCTTGGGGAGGAGCCACGCGCGGGGCTTGAACACGTCTCCGAGGCGCATGGTGAGTAGTGAGATGGAGGAGGAGGTCAGACGCGACGTTGTCATTATTTGTGCAGGGCTGTTGGCTGGCGTACATGGTAGTGGTGCTCGGACGACCGCCGTCAGATTTCTCCATTTAGGCGCACCCACGCGGTACGCCATCCCCGCCGGCCTGCTATAGCCTGCTGGGTCAGCGCTGTCTCGCCCACAGCCGTATCGCATCGGCGCGGCGCCGTGCGGGCGCCGCGTGCACTAGTGCCAAAGTTGATAAATGAAAGCTTGTGTTCCTGGGTGTGTCGGCTGGGAAGCGAGGCGGGCAGAGGTAGGCCAAGCAGGGACGGATCTGGCTGGGCAGTGGTAGCTCAGGCGGAGCGAGAGTCTGGCCCTTGCAGATCAGCAGCGGCTAATGAACTCGAGGAGGAGAGGAGAGAGACGAGAGGGGGAAAGACGAGTTTGGTGCCTGATGATGATGTGAGGGGTCGCTCGACCATGCGGGGCAGCTTGGCGGCGGCGATCGACACGGTGACTACCGGCGACATTCCGGCGACCTCACGTCACATGTGGAGGTTGCCCCGCACTCTCGACCTCACTGTGAGGGGTATGCTGAGCTTGCAACCTGCAACTTGCAAGAGTTCGACTTTGCCCCGCGATGCAGAGGAGGAGAGGCTGCAAGCTGCACGAATGTAGCCCCAGAGCTGATTTGGACATGTGAGTGTGGGGCCACTTTTAGCCGGTGGGGTAGATCAGGCTCTGAAACTGATTGCGATCATCAACACTTCCACGTCGTCCATGGCCGCCTGCTGCGCGAGGCTTTGCGCATTGTGGATGACCAGGCTCCCGCCCAACCACCCACTGACCTTGACTGGGCACTCACTCACACCCGCACTCGATTTCCGGAGCGCCCACCTCCACACGCTCTCACACGCTGAGTCTGCACGCCGACCGAGGGCACTGGGTGCCCCTTGTCTGCTAGTGGGTAGCACACGCTCTGCTACCCGACTCATCGCATACAGGGCTAGCTTTGTGGAAGGTGCGCCTGCCCACTGCTACGCCCCGGCCCCGTCTGGCCCCCCCAACGCCTTCTCTTCAAGCCTTCTCCGGCGAGACGCGCAGTCTCCTCCATGCTTCCCGCTCCTACCACTCTCGGACCAAGCTGGACAGGTTGGGGCTCGCCTCGGCGTACGTCAAGAAGGTAGGCCGAGGCCCAGACGGCTCCAAGTCCTTGACGAGCGGATCGCCATCTCGCTACCGGCCGATGTGTGAGATTTCTCCAAACATCAGCGGAGCAGCTCCCCTCCGCCGCGCAGGATGAATGGGCGCCCCGGCGCCTTGCCCGAGCTGCGCGCGCCTGAGGTGGAGGTGCAAACAGCCGCCGCCACTGCTCGCGCCGGTCCGCATCGAGTCGGATCTTGCACCGCTTCTCCCGTGAGAAGATGCAGATCGGAAGCCGCACCTCGGTCCCACCGCCAGCACGCGACCTATATGCCTCTGGCATCCACGTTTCCTCGTCACTCACACCCACCTCTCATGAGCGCTCGTTACCTCCCCCCACTAGATACTCGGCCGCGACCAGGGCCACCGCGGACGATGCCTGCGCTGGGGGTTCTCACGCGCCTGTTTTGTGAGTCACCATTGAATCCGCTGACGTACGAGGTCTCGACGTGTCACCGCAGTCTGATACCCCGGCCCCAACTACCCCACCACCAAACCGCCAGCCCGTGATCGACACCAACGCATACCCCCACCTCGTGGAGGGTATCTTCCGCGCGGCTATCGCCGGCGCATCCGACCGGGAGCTCTGCACACTCCGCAGTGTGTGCAAGGACTGGCGGGGGCGCGTCGACGCCCTCCTCGGCCGCCATCTGGTCCTCGACGCATACCACGGCCGCACAAAAGCGGGCACGTACCTCCATGATGGGGTACGCGCGCCCATCGCCTCCGATGTCCACCCATACCACATGTAAGCCGGGCGGTCTCCCGCTCTAACGACAGCCTGGCGCCCACCAAGCGCCCCTTTACAGCCTCCGCGATCGCTGCTCCCGTCCTGGCACAAACACAGATCCTCGACATCCTCAGCCTCTCGCGAATCAACGCGTTGGCGGGCATCCTCCCCCTCCTGCCCACCCTCGACACGCTGCGCCTGTACCCCCAACGGACGTCGCCCTGGGCCCACCGGCCCAAGACCCCCTTCACCTGGAACTGCCTGTACGACCAGCAGCCGCCGTTCAGTAAGGCTCCCGCCCCAGCCATGCCCTCCGCCCGCCGCGTAGTCGTCTTCTTCGACCACATAACCTTCTGGCCGAGGGGGAGGCGCGCATACAAGAGCCCCAGCGCGCTGGACGCGGACGAGCTAGTGCTCCACTTCTATCCCCTGCACCCCGCCCTGCTGTTCACCGTGCTGTGCCCGAACTACGAGGTGCTGTCCTTCACTGCGCGCAAGGTGACAGTTATCTTCCGCGACGACGGCCCCGCCGGCTACACAAACTGGTTCCGACCTAATGCTGCCGACATGCTGGCCAGGCTCGTCGTGCGACTACCCACTGGGGCTGAGGTCACTGTCGTCGGTTTCGAAGTGATCGCAGAACATCCCGACTACGACCGCTACCAGGTTGAACAAGATATCGAGTCGCACAGTGACCTGTCACAAGTCGAGTTCGTTGACCTGCGCACGTATCAGGAGCGTGTCGGGCCTGAGACGTGGGCTCTCTACTCTGAGAGGCCACCCGAGCGCCCAGTCCGTGAGTTGAGCAGGGCGACACAAAGCTCACGCCAGCCAAGCGCTTGACATCCAACCCGTGGGCGAAGGAACAGATCAGGACTTGAATAGCCCAAGATGCGCCGGGCAAGTGGGGAGGATCTAGGTTGTCCCATCATAGATGCATTAGAGGACGTCACGGGCTGGTCTTGTGCCTCCGACGATCTGAGGTAGGACGGAGTGCGAACCACTGCCACAAGCTTGGACGGCGGTTCGACTCTTTCGCGACGAAGCACTTCTCGTTCCAACTCGGGTCCAGGAGACGCCACCAGGGTTCTGGCCAGCCCATGCCTGCACCTCTATTGTCTCTCCCGAGCCGAACGCATCAGGCATAGCGTGTATGACGAACGATGCATGGGGGCAAGGAGACACAAGAATGCCCTGGATGAGAACAATACAATCAGGCATGGAATGCGATGCGGGCAGTTGGGTGGCGAGGATAGCGGGCGCTTGGCGAGCTATTCCTCCCTCAGATTAGGCAGAGTTGCAGTCCTGTGTGTCAGCTGACGTTCTTTTGATCCAGCCCTTGGAGGCCAGTGCGCGACCCTACTCACAGGCGACGCGACTCGATGAGCTCGACGCGTTAGCGTGGCTCGGGGAGCGCACGCATCGGACGCGCTGGCCCGGGGGGCGCGCGGCCGCCGGCCCGCGTCGCGTTGAGGTGCTCGCGCAGCCCGCCGAAACGCGAGCCCGGCTCGTGCTTGCGGAAGCCCGTGGTGGTGTGCTTGCTCTGGAAGGTGGGGACGTAGAAGTCCTCGGTGTCGACGACGAGGTCGCGCTCCTTGAAGCGCTCCCCGCGCCCGATGGTCTCGAAGCCGAACGGGGACGCAGCGGCCTCCCCCTTGCCCGGGGTCTCGCCCAGCGCCGCCAGGAGCTTGCTCATGTCGTACTCCTCGGAACGCGACGCAAACAGGTCGCTCTGGTAGGTGGTGACCAGCGCCGACGCGCTGTTGGGCGGGCTGAGCTCGCCGTCACGCTCGGGAGTCGGCGCCTCGACCCGGATCGCCGAGTAGTCGGTCTCGTCCTCGCTCTCGACGCCCTCGACCACCTCGAACCGCTTGTGTGACTGGCATCAGTGCCTGCCGAGAACAAAGAAGAGTCGCGGATCGTCGGTAGTCACCCCCCTCCAAACTTTTTCGGAGGGGGTCAAGCACACCACTCACGCTGTCACTCCCGCTCAGCTTGCGCTGCTGCCACATGGGATCGGAGGGGTACGTTGGGGTGGCGAGGACAGTGGACGACGCGGAGCTCATGGCGCTGGCGGTGCTCTGCCGCCGCCCAAAGTCGAGCGCGGTCGGGCTCATGGGGAGAAGCGCATCCTCGACGACAGTCGAGACCGTGCCGACACATCCGCCGAGCGACGAGAGCATGCGCGTGTCGGGGGCGCGCGCGTCGTCGTCGTCGCCGCTGGTCCTGAAGGTGGGCGGGAGGACGGGGACAGGCGGGACGGAGCCGGTGGGCGCGCGGTCGCGCTCGAACAGCGGGGTGCGCGACTTCTTGCGGAAGATGCTGGACATGGACATGGTGGCGAGGTGAGATGCGAGGAGCAGGAGTGAATGAACAAGCAGGTTAGTCTTTATTACGGCCTTTGGCTGCGTCGTTTGTTGGGGCAACAATTTGCCCGTACTGCTGGAATCGGCGTCGTTCTCGATCCATGTGCTCGGGGTCGCCGCCACTGCCCGCGACGAGCACCCTGTCAAGACATCCTGACCCACGATCATCCTCGCCGGCCTGAAGAGCTTGCGTCCAAGCTGTGCATGCCTGCCCTCCTTGCTCCCTGGCAGGACTCTTATTCCAGGTCGGCACACCGAGGGGCTGCTGGCGTAATGGTGTTCGCTTGAGGGTTGGCCGAGGGTCTGCGGTGGCGGCGCACGGACCGCACGGGCCACCACCACCGGTTCGGCCAGTCACCGCGCCTGGGCATGCTGGGCAGCGATCACCAGGGCCGTCGGCGAGTGACCAAATCCGGGGTGGTGCGCGGTCTGGATGTGCTGCCCGCTGCGCTGGGCGTTGGGTGTCGGGGATCTGGGTGGGCGGTGGCTGGGTGCTTGGGATGTCATCCAGCGCACAGTTCATCAGCCATGGCGAGTACCACCCACCAGCCCGTTCAACAGTCGTTCCGTTCAACCCCGGCCCGCGGAGGAGACCGCCCGGCCAAACAGCGCAGCGGGGCATGCCGCCTCGCGTTCCTCCGCACATGCGTGGGCGATCTGCGTTCCGTTGCTGGCTCGGACGGAACCACCATGTGAGTTTGCTGGGCAGGGCGAGCCGGTGAGCCCACCAACTCACAGCCCACAGAAAGGCCGGGCCAGCCAGAGGGGACGCGCGTCGAGGGTACCCGTCACTCGTCACCCCAAGGTCTCCGATGCGGCTTCTGTGCAAGGGTTTGGGGATCGAACGTGGTCAAAGCGGCGCGCCGTGGCGTGACGTGGACGTGGAATGTCACCCGGTCCGAGCGGTGGCGCCGGCATTGCCCTGGCCTACACCTCGGTTCGGGGTGCTCGATCAGCAAGCTCCAAGGGGCTCACAGAGTGGGGGACCAAGAGAGACAGAGAGATCCAAGAGAGAGCTAGAGGTGCGAAGATGGTGATTGCACCCGCACGATCTTGGAATGTGCGTTGATGACGTTGTGGCGATCTCGGTCGCTCGGTCGCCGAGAGATCCGACATTGTCTCACCAGCGCGCACACCTGGGGGGCCTGGCGGTGGAGGTGCGGCATGGCGGCACCAGGCGTGCGGCCCAAGCCGCAAGGCGCGAGGCGTGTCCGTGTCAAGGATCGTGACGCACACCCCGGCACCGGGAACACCGAGATGTGAAGCGACATGTCGCGCTCATCGTGCGGATTGTGGATTGCACCTCGTCTACATCGGCTACCGACAAGTCGCCAGTCGTCATTCGGGCGCAGTCAGAAGGCCATACACCTTCCATTGCGCAGTGTGGAACGACGGGCGCGAAGTGGAGCGCAGCAGGCGATTGGCAGATGTGCGGCAGATGCTAGAGTGATCATCACAAACCCCGTGTCCATCAGACGCCTGATCGTCGCCGATTCGCCGATCGCGGCGTTCGTCAGCCACGGTGTGCAGCGGTGGAGCGCGATCTACAAGCGGATCCGACGAGCGGACACCGCCACGCCAGCGGCTCCGCTTGGCGGCTCCGCATCTCGTGCCATTCGAAGCGACGGACGAACGTTTGCGCCGCTCGCGATGGGCGAGAGGGATCGCGACATCGCGAGATCGGGGTCCGGCACAAATGCCGCACCGCAACGGGCACGGACGCAACGTGCACGGCAACGGCGCTCGACGTCACTGTCGGCATGGGCCGATGATGGCAGCGTGAGAAAGATGGGCATCGGGGCGCCCGCAGCACGCCGTAGCCTGACCTATAGCATGCGGGCAGTCGCGAGCGGAGGCTAAACGGACCGTTACGGGGTGGGTGGGAAGCCGTGGCCTCGCTACGCCGTGCGTTCCGTTCAAGGCATGCGGGCCGTGGGCCGTTTCGGCGGGCCCCGCCGTCACAGAGGCTTCTTGGCGTGCTCGGCGGTCGGGCTGACCAAGCCCACCCCGGCGCAGCAGCACGGCCAGCCCCCGCGGAAGCCAGGGCGTACAGGCAGCAGAACGTGCGGCGCGGCGACGGCGCTGAGGCTATGCGGTGTTAATTGAGTCTTAGGGTAACCCTAACCCCAGATGTGACAGATAGTTCCTAGGTCCCGTGGTGGCGCGCAGCAGCACTGAAACCCGCGACCGGTGGGCATCAGCAGGCCGGCAGGACGGGCAGACGACGTCGCCGAGCGTCGTGAACATGGAGGTGCTGCAGGCCCGCGGCCCCTGCGGCCGGAGAACACAGGACCGCAAGCGCATCAGCGCAAGACGCCCGACGCACCGCACGGAACCCAACAACTAGCTTCTTGCGCTTGCCGGGATTGTTGATTCCAACTGATGCCAGTCTCACTGATTGCCGACGACGCGATGGGATAGGACCATCTCGAGACGCGCTTGACGTCAGACTGGTGGTCATGGGAAATCGGGCAGCGATTATCTCCCATTTATCGCGGGATGACCCCAGTATCACAGGCACGGCGTGTGTCAAGGCAAGAGGACAAGGCTGGGCTGCCTGGGCGCCGCCCGAGGATCAAGGAGGGGCAGGAGGAGGAAGCACAGGACAACAGGTGACAAGCGGAGTCTATATGCGCAGCATCCCTCGAACAAGCAGCGAGCTCGCTACTTGCATACCCGAGCAGGCTAGCATCCGGATGGCTCTTAAAGACCGGGCGGGGGCAACCCATCCCATTCCCACATCCTCTGTTCTTTCCCACCGCTGCACCAGCCTATACAGTCGTTGTAGCCCACCCCCACACCTCTCCACAAGCGTTTTCTGCGACTCTCTACGTGCATCATGGCCCCCATCATCGCCTCGCGCAAGCCCATGACCACCAACACGTCTGGGCACCCCGCCCTCACGGCCCTCTACAAGCTCGGCCCGCAGAGCGACCCCAAGACCGTCGAGAGCATCTACGAGCAGTGGGCGGCGCAGTACGACTCGGACGTCCTCGGCGCGGGCCACGGCTACGTCGGCCCCCAGACCGCCGTGCGCGCCCTCGTCCGCGCCGGCGTCAACCCCACCGCCCACATCCTCGACGCGGGCTGCGGCACCGGCCTCGTCGGCGTCCACCTCGCCAAGGCCGGCTACCAGGACGTCGACGGCATCGACCTCTCCCCCGCCATGCTTAGAGAGGCGCAGAAGACGGGCTCGTACAAGGCCCTGGGCACTGTCGACCTCACCCGCGACATCCCCGCCCCCGACGAGGCGTACGACGGCATCACCTGCGTCGGCACGCTCACGCACGGCCACGTCGGCCCCCGTGTCCTCAACGAGTTTGTCCGCGTCGTCAAGCCCAACGGCGTCATCGTCGCTACCGTCCTCGACGACATATGGGAGGACGACGGGTTCGCCGACGAGGTCAACCAGCTCGCCAAGGACAACAAGGTCGAGATCCTCGGTACCGACAGCGAGCCGTACCGCCCTGGTGCCGACGTCAACGCCCGTACCCTCGTCCTGCGCCGTCGCTAGATTGCGACCAGCCATCCCCACACCCCACGGGGCAGATAAGATACGAGTGTGCGCGTTCGAACCCCGACAGAAGACAAGACCAAGAAAACACCAAAAAGACGTTACCGATTCGACACAAGCGGTCATTGTAGCCATGATGTAGCCCCTTCGTTGTGCTTAGTTTAAAATGTATGCCGGCGCGCAGTAAACCCAAGCTCTATGGGTGGAGAGGAGGTGGGGCGGCAGGTTGATCTCGGAGATCACGGTGAGGCCCGGAGCTTGTTCGGTTCCCACTCACCCTACCCGCCCACCAAGTCATCATCCTGTCCATCAATCGAGCGCTCATCTCAGCCTCACTCACCGCCCCCGCCACCACTGCACGCGGCATCCAGAAGACAAACGAAGCTATGCATTCAACATGGATGTATGAAGAGCAACCATATACCCGGATCTGCACGGTCCCACTCCCACGGGCCCCACCTAGCACATCGGCGAGCGCTTGTTCTCCCAGCGCACCCAGACCACCCCGACGCTCGCGGCCAGGAGCAGCGCGCTAATCATCGTCGCCATCCCAAAGTATGCGCTGGGCGCCACCATATGCGAGCCCGAGTGCACCGTCGCGCCTGCACTGGGCGTTCCCGCAAGCGTGCCAAGACCTCTGGCCATGTACAGGATGCCGTTTACCGACGCAAAGTTCTGCGGGCCAAAGATCTCGACGAGCGCCGCGGGGAACAGCGAGACGTATGCGCTAGCAAAGGTCCCGTACATGATTGAGTAGGTGACAAACAGCCCGCGTCCGGCCGCGAGGTCGTGCGCGCCGAGCAGCGTGCTCGGCATCCAGAAAACAAAGCTCGCCACGGCCGAGATAGCGGTCGTGATAAGGAGCATGTTGATGCGCCCGAACCGGTCGGCGAGGACGCCGAGCCCTATCTTGCCGATGGCGTTGCACGCGTTGTTACTATCATCAGCTCGATCATCCAAGCACCCACATGGCAATGAAGTTTGCGCCCTGCTCGGCGCTGTAGCCCAGCGTGCGGGCGTACGCGCTGAAGAAGAAGACAGGGGTGTAGTACGCCGCGCTCTGGAGGAACGTGGCGACGAGCTGCCCGCCAAACTTGCCCGTGCGAGCGATACGCATGTCGACGAGGGGCACGTCCCACAGGCTGCGGAGGCGGGAGTGTGGCCGCGCAGCCAGGCGCGCCTTCTCGGCGTCGATGCGCGCCTTGCTCACGGGGTCCCAGTCGAGGACGAACGCCCCCGCAGCGACGAGCGCCGTCGTCACGCCACCCGAGATGCGCAGCGCGTTCCGGAACCCGAGGTTCTCGTTGAGCGCGTGCATCACCGGTGCCCACACGAGCCCGCCGACGCCCGTCCCGCTCAAGATGATGCCCATTGCGAGGCCGCGCCGCCGCCCGAACCACATGGGCGCGACGGTCGCAGCGGGCATGTAGGAGAAGCAGGTGCCGAGGCCCATGAGGAAGCCCTGGGTGAGGATGAACTGCCACAGGGCCTGGGAGTAGGACGCGAGCATGGCGGCCGCAAAGGAGAGGGCGGCGCCGATGAGGACCGCGACGCGCGGGGAGAAGCGCTTCGTCCATGCCGTCGCGAGGGGCGCGCCGATCGTCATGAAAGCCGCGCTCAGCGTGCCGATGATGTCGATGGCGGCGGGGGACGCGCCCGTGAATGGGGTGCCAGGCTGCTGGGACATGGTCTGGTACAGCTCCTGGTAGACGCCGAAGGAGAAGACGCCGCCGCATGTCGTGAAGATGCACAGGAAGGAGGCGGTGCAGATGGCTACTTGGCGGCTGGAGTCAGCTAACGATAAGTTGCCCGAAGCCGAGGCGTACAGCTTTGTTGGTTTGAGAGGAACTTCTTGTGGGGCAGCGGGCGCGACGGAGGACGCCGCGGACGACTCCCCCGCACGTGAGGATAGCCGGGAGAGCGTCTCCAGCTCGACGCTCTCCGTGGGCGTCTCGAGATCTGGCGGGCGTGATGTCCTCGCGCTCATGCTGTCGAGATGAGGTGAGAGAGCGACCGAGAAATGTGCGGAGGGGTTGTGCGGAGTAGTGGTGCGGAGCAGAGTGGGCCGCTTAAACCGGCCCGGCCCGACCGCAGACCTCTCCACATGAACCCGCACTACCACATTGTGCCTGTCCATCCTCGTCGCCTCTCTTCTCCACTCAACAAGCCGAGTAAGTTCGCCCGCAAACGACGCTCGCCCAGGTGAGCAAGGCACTTGCTACGTGTTCTGACCGGGGGGAGCCGACCTACTGGTGACTGACCACGCTCACCCACGACGCCACTTATGACAACGATCGGAGATGGCCGACGACGATAACGGAGAGGACCTGCATCTCGTGTCACCCATTAACGCAACCCATTATGATCGACGACACTACAACTACGGAGGCCAGCTCCTCGTGGAGACCAGCTCTTTTTGGTGGCCCGCCCAGCGGAGCCAAGGAAAGGGAGTGACGATGTGAAAGAGTGAAACCTACTCGAGACGGCGGGGGCGACGGCGCAGCCGCTGCCACGCGTTCCGCATCCCGCGAGGCGCATCGGTCTCGACGGGGGGCATCGCGTCCCGCTTCGCGGGCGTAGGCGTGTGGCACGGGTATCCCGTCCACTGGTGCCCCTCCGCGCACTGGTACGTCCCGGTCTTGCGCGTGCCGACGTGGTTGCTGCGCGTCGCCTCGGCCGTGTTGACAGGGTTGGGCGGCGCCGTGGCAACGTACCCGGCCCCGAGGCCGTACCTGCGCCCGGCGCGGAGGGCGCCCCAGAGGCGCACGAGGTTGCTGCCGCCGCCCGCGGCGGCGTTGACCTCGGCTTGCGTCCCGCGCAGAACGGAGGTGATGTTCTGGGGCGTGTTGCCCCAGCTCGTCGCCCACCGCGAGAAGTGCGCCTTGAAGCTGCGGTGCGCCGTGCTCGGCACCAGGGAGGTGGGGTTGTTGCCGTCGATGCCAGGGATCGCGAGCGGGATCTGCATGAAGCTGTACCCGTTGTACTGGAGGTTCGGGGAGACATAGCCCGGCTCGGCGCCAGGCGTACAGGCGGGCTTGGTCATGGGCCCGTCCCAGTCCCACCGGGGGTTGCAGCCGGGCAGCTTGGCGAGGGGGCGGAAGAAACCTACGTCCTCGGCGGGGATCTGGCCCTCGTAGCGGCAGTTCCGGCCGTTCTGGGGGTCGATGTACGGCTGGAAGGCGGCGCAGCGCTCCAGGCTGTCGTGCACGACCGGCGTGCCGGGCCCGCACTGGTCGATGACCTTTTGCAGGAGGCCGTCCTTCCACCCGGCGACATAGTCGGCGTGGAAGGTGAGGCCGGTGGTGTCGCCGTTCGAGAGGATAAAGTTGGCGGCGGAGCTCCACTCGGCCTTCTGGTACTCCTCGAGCGTGTAGAGCACCTCGTCTGGGATCAGCGCTGCACTTTCGCGCACTCACACTTGATGGTCGGGTAGCGGATGGGGTGGGTGTCGGGGCAGATGTTCGAGTTGCCGGCCCACTCCTGGTCGCCGCCCACCGCGTCGTGGATCGGATAGGCCATGTGCGAGAAGTGGTCCCACGAGTCGAGGCTCTGGTTGGCCCATCCGCACGCGGGGAACGTAATGCTCAACTGGACCTGGCTTGGCGCGTTGGGATGCACCGTCCCGTTGGGGAGGTACTGGCCGTTCGACGGTCCAGCGCCGACGGTGTGGATGCCGAGGCCGTACGTTCTCTGCGAGCCAGCGTCGCGTCGCGTCGCAAGACCCGCGATCATCCGGAAGCCCTGCGGGAAGGCGGTGATCTTGCCCCGGTTGTAGTCGAGAAAGTAGTAGATGCGGTAGGACGTAGCCATGGCGCTGTACGTGCCGTTGCGGTTGATCCAGTACAGCAGCGGCGACCAGTAGCTGCTCATGTCGGCCGTGACCTTTGTGGACGAGCACTCGGCGTGCGCCTGCTCGGCGGGCGTGTTGAGGATGTTGCGGAAGTTGCTCGCGCCTGCGATGGCGTGCACGTGCCCCGCGACGGCGTTGGGCGCGACGATGGGGTCCATGCGCGCGACGACGATGTTGTTCGTGAAGCCCAGGACGAAGCGCTGCTGCGCGAGGGCGGGGGCGCACAGCGCGAGAAGGAGCGGGAGGAACCACATCGGAGCCGGCCGTGTGTTGGGGTCGGCGCAGCCGTTTCAAGCAGTGATGGTGAGTACAGTGGGGGAGAGGGGTGGTGTCTCGCTCTCGCTGCGAGATCTAATATGCTGCCCCGCAGACCGGCAGGCGCTGTGGCTGCTGGCGCAGTCTAGTGGCGGCACGTGCGGGAAAGCAGAGGGCTGCGTGATGCGCAATGGTGCGCGAACGGGGCGCGTCCATTGTCTTGCTCGATTCCCCCACCATCACACCAGGGCACGCCACCGCCGGCGGTCGGCGGCGCTCCATTTTCGTGGTGCACCCCCTGCCCGCCCGTCTCGGAGAAGCGTGCATCACACGATCAAAGAGTTCCGTAACCGTCCCTTGCTTGTGGCTTTTCGTACATGCATGTTGGACAGCCTTTTTGTCGCGTTTGTTTGAGTACGTGCATTGACGCCGCCTCGGCTGGGAGCCGGTGCGGTGGCGGACTGAGCCAGCGCCCCGCTACCGTTCTCGCCTGCCGGAGCCCTTATCGGTACACATGCCTTGGGGGGAACGAAGCCCGATGCCACACCCTCTCCGTGTTTCTCGGCTCACAAAGGCGTCCGTGCGCGGGGACACGAATAGTTCGCCCAGAGAGACACACGCACAATGGCCCTTGGTACACTACACATAAAGCGAGACGCAGAGTGTGCCCACACACTTGTCGCTGGAGCAGTGTGCTGTACTGAAACACTATGGCATGGACACACCTTTCTCATCGCCCCCTTCCTCCAGTATGGGCATGTCGGGCGTAGCATCCTCGGTGAAGCGCACTGTGGCATCTCGCTGTTGCCCACAGTAGGAACTTAGGTAACTCACATGGAACGCCAGCTAACACTACCTACCGCTCAATCCCGGCCCTAATCCTCTTTATGCGACCCTACGTTGTTGAGAGCCTTCGCCGCCCTGCTCTGCTCTGCGAGCGTGTCGAAGAATGCCTCGACGGCCCTCTCGATCTCCGGCTTCCACTTCTCCACGGCGACGCGCTGTGCGTTGCCAGGGAGGTTGTGGGGCGCCGGTAGCTCCGCAGCTTCTTCAAGAAGATTTCTCACTTGGGTCACGTAGGCGTCCTTGAAATGCTCGTGAAGCTCATGGTGGGGAAGGGGATACACCAAGCTCCCAGAAATGATGCCAGCGAGTCGCTTGGCACCAGTGACAAGGTACTCGCGATGTTCTATTGGGTTGCTCTTCCAGAGATGTTCAAGCGGGTTGATGAGCCACCGGTGGCACTGGTCGTCAGTTGAATATTCAGGTTGACACGGCTTACCGCGCTGAAATCAAGTACCCAACATTGGGGCGGCGTCGAGTCGATCTCATCGCGGCCGCCAAGAACCAGCTCAACATCGCGAGCGTCGATTCCAAACGCCCAGTGCATCCAGGCGAGAATCTCACCCATCCCGATGGCGATGTGATGAGCCAAAACTGCTCTGCGAGGGTGTTGTACCTGGAAACGTCGATGGGCAGAGTTGAGTCGGAGACCCCTTGATGAGGAAGCTCGCAGCCAAACAGAAGAGGCAGGAGAGGACACGGGGGTAGTGGACGACGGGCTTCGGGGGCGACGAACTGATCGAGGTAGAAGGCGGACAGCGAGGGTTTCACAGGAGGGACATACTCCATCTTGAAGTAGGGCTGCTGTGGACCGGAAGGCGTGGGGGAATGGAAGCAGTACGCAGCTGGACAGCGGAACGCCGAGGGTTCGTCCACCGGGGGAATTTCGGAAACCTCTTTGTAGCTTGGAGGTCAGTTTCGAAGGAAGGTGGGGACGCACAATTGGTACTCCTGCAGCAGACCCACGCCACTATCCTGGGTGCACACTTTGACCGCCGTCCGCTGGTCGGGAATCCCGTCTCCCATCGGACAGGGTCGGCCTTCGTAGACGCGGGCCGATCTGCCCTCTCCGAGGAGCACTAGGTTGTCCGCGTCTCGCTGGGCCAAGATGATCTACCAATGAGCATTCACCTACGAGGTTAAGCTGTACCTCATCCCCAATGCTTGGTTGGCCTGGCTCCTGTTTGATACCGGGCTCCTGCTTGATATCCGGTTCCTGCTTGATGTCTGGCTCTTGTTTGATGTCTGGCTCCTGTTTGATGCTCGGCTCTTGATTGATGCCTGGCTCCAGTTTGACGCCGAGCTCGGACTTGATTTCGGGCTCTGAGTCAACGCCGGGCTCCTGTTCGACGTCGAGGTCTGCCTCTTGGTTAATGGCGGGGAGAGGGGTGTAGTCGGACATGACGGTGGGAGTAGAGAACACAAGGGAAGTAGACGAGAGGGAAGAGTGAGAGGGAGAGTGAGAGTGAGAGTGAGAGGGAGGAAGGAAGAGAGGTAGAGGGGAAAGAGACAGCGAGACAGGTTGAGATGTGTCAGTTCCGCAGCTTTAGTCAACCTGCACCTCCACCTTCCCTGCACCCACCTTCGTCTCCCCCAAGCCACTAACACCCATGCATCGCACTCACCCACAGCCTACGCAGAGTCCACAGCGTCCAGCGCC
The DNA here is from genome assembly GCA_023630115.1 of Cutaneotrichosporon sp. PK4640. NCBI lineage: Eukaryota > Fungi > Basidiomycota > Tremellomycetes > Trichosporonales > Trichosporonaceae > Cutaneotrichosporon > Cutaneotrichosporon sp. PK4640. Next base: position 2,613 of record JAMALN010000735.1, on the reverse strand, counting down.
TGCTGGATGTCGGCCTGCAGGTCCTCGAACGACTCGAGACCAATGCTGACGCGCAGCAACCGTGTGTCGACATTCGGGTCCGTCATCCGGCGCCACTCGATGGTGCTCTCGACACCGCCGAGCGACGTGCAGTGGTGGAACAGCGCGAGCTTGGACGGAAACGCGCGCGCCGCCCGGTCGTTCTTGAGGACGAGGCCGAACACGGGCCCAAAGCCGTTGGGCATCTGCTCGCGCACCCACGCGTCCTCCTGCAGCGAGGCGTGAGACAGGCGCTCGACGGCGGGGAGGTTGGCCTTGGAGTCGTTGAGCCACTTGACGAGGCGCGTCGCCGTCTCGCTCTGGCGCTTAACGCGGATCTCGAGGGTGCGGAGGGAGCGCAGGCCGAGCCAGCCCTCAAAGTTGCCCATAACAGCACCGAGGAGCAGGCGGTCCTTCTTGAGCGGCGCCCACCACTCCGCCCGCGACGGAGCGACGGCGAGGACGCCGCACAGCATATCGCTGTGCCCCCCGAAGTACTTGGTCCCCGAGTGCATGACGATGTCGGCGCCGAGCTCAAACGGCGCCAGGAGGGGCGGCGGCGCAAACGTCGCGTCGACAGTCAGGTAGGCACCGGCCTTCTTGGCCTTGGCGGCGTAGTGGGCGAGGTTGCGCGCCTCGCCGGTCGGGTTGAGCGGCGTCTCGACGTGGATCACGTCGCCCTCCCGGATCTCGTCGCTGTCCAGGTCCAGCTTCTCGCAGCCGTACAGCCGGTTGAGGATGTCGATGATCCCGTGACACCCGTGGTAGCCGGCACCGATCGCGATACGCTTCGGCTTCAGGTGCACCATCATCGCGTGGAACGCCGACAACCCCGACGAGTAGGTGAGCGCCTTGCCACCCAGGAGGGAGGTGAGCACCGCCTCGAGACGGTTCGTGTTCGGCGCGCTGTCGCGCGAGTAGATGTTGGTATCCCGGTCGGCGTTGGGCTGGGGTGAGCGGGATTCCCCTGAGGTGGGCAGCTCGAGAGGCAGGTCTGCGTTCGCTGGCCTAACCCGACGACCGGGCTATAGCAGCTTGTTGCTTCCCTGGCCTAGAACCCCTCACCAACTAACGTCGTGCTCTCCCCAGAAAACGAGCTTATCCGGGTCGTCGTTGTACCGGAACGTTGTCGACACGTGCATGGGGGGCGCGACGGCGTTGTTCTGCTGGATCCCATCGTCACCGTGGATGGCGCGCGTCGCCGCGGAGAAGTGCGCGAGCGACTCGGGAGTGTTCTTCATGGGCGGCATGGTGGGCAAGTATGCTGTGTGTTGAGGGAGAGTGAGAGACACTGAGAAGCAGCCGACACGGTTCTAAACTCGGGGCAGCTGAGATGTGGTGATATCACCTCAGCGGAATGGGCCCGGCATCTATCGGCTTTGGCCGAATAGCCGTTGCAATGTTCTGCCCGCGTGGTGTGCTCTCCATCATCCATCTAACTGTCTGCTCAGCCACCGACTCGGCTTTGAGTCGCCCATGGCCAGACAGCATGACTGGCTCGCCGAGATAACGGGCGGAACATGCTGATCGCTGCCGTTTACTGAGCTCTGAACGACGACTCAGTCGCTGTCAGGGATGGAGGCACAGACACCAATGAGGATGCCGACTCTTCTGATAAGGAGCCCGTTATAGCCCCTCGCCCCACTCGACCCAGCTATAGTTCACGTTTACATGCACACGGTTGGTTACTTCAGACTTGACTCGTTACGCAGACTTGGGTCGCACGGGGCCCTTGACGGGCACCTTGTCCCTGCTGAGCTGCTTGAAGAACTCCTTCTTCGCATCGCCCTTGAGGTTGAGGTGGTCGGCGACTTCGATCGCCGGCGTCTGGGCAAGCCACTGCTCGAGGGAGAAGTCCTCGAACGTTTCCGCGCGGAACATCTCGAGGAACTCAAGGTCGCCCTTGCCAATGTTCTCGACGTAGTGTGCATTGTTGCGCGGGAAGATGCCGACGTCGCCGGCCTGGTAGTTGAAGGTACGCGCGTTGCCGGCGGCGGCAAAGATCGTGACACGGCACTGGCCGCGCAGCACGAAGAACCACTCGTCGGCGTTCGGGTGCCAGTGCATCTCGCGCAGCCCACCCTCGTGGATGAGCACGTGCGCGGCCGCCGTCGACTTGGAGATGGGGAAGTTGCGCGTGTCCGTGATGCGCACCTCGCCGCCAGGGAACTTGAGCGGCTTCTGCTTGAGCATCCGGTGCGTGAACATGTGCTTGCTGGGCACGACCGACTTGCGCGCGTCCGACAGGCTCCCCGGGTCCGAGCCCTGGAAGATGTACTTTTCCCGCTGGGAGAGTGTCGCGAACACGTCCTCGGACACGCGGAAGTTGTGCGCGAGGATGTGCTTGGGCGTCTTGGCGAGGTAGTCGGTCAGGATGAACGTGTCGTCCTCGGAGAAGTTGCCACTGTCAAAGATGAGCAGGAACTCGACGCCCTGCTCGCCCAGGCCTGCCATCAGCGCCGCCGCCCACAAGCGCACCTTGGATGCCGTGTGGGAACCCGGGCGGGAAGTACCACAGGTCGCCTTCGCCGACGTCGTCGATGAAGCTCCCGCCCTCGGTGTCGAGCACGGTGATGCGGCACTCGCCCTGAGGTT
>JAMALN010000734.1:0-19532 GCA_023630115.1 Cutaneotrichosporon sp. PK4640 | reverse complement strand
GGTGAAGGTGGATGTCAACAAATTGCTTCCGTTTGGTGGAGGTCGTCGTCATGGCCAGAAGATGTCTGGTCGAGCTCGAGTGAGTTTCAGCTTCACTCTCTCGCTCAACTCATGCCGGCGCCCGCTTCTGGAGGTGCTGACACCTTGTCCATCCCCTCAAGGCTATCGCAGACGTAAGTGGTGCCCGCCTATGACACTCAGTAATGTGCAGTCTCGAGCACCAAGGAGCCGTCAATGTTGTGACCTACAACCATGGCGGCAAGTACCTTCTCTCGGGCTCGAGCGATCGAACGATCCGGTTATGGAACCCGACACTAGGCAAGGAAATCAAGTCGTACAAGGGGCACGCGCACGAGATCTTGGCGCTGGACATGTAAGTGGCGCAGCCTCTCCACCTTCCCCGACCTTCCTCGCCTGACACCAGCTCTCACGACAATGCTCGCTTCGCAAGCTGCGGCGGAGACAAGATGGTGCTTCTATGGGACGTCATGAGTGGACAGGTTCTCCGACGCTTGCAGGGACACTTTGGCAAGATCAACGCGGTCGCGTTCAACAACGACGGCGGGATCCTCGCGAGCGGTGAGCAACGAGTGCCAGCGTGGGTGCCAGCATGTAGCTGACAGGCAGCCGGCTTCGACGCCAAGATCATGCTCTGGGACATGCGGTCACAGACACGCGACCCGCTTCAGACGTTAAAGGAGGCGACGTCCTCCATCACAAGCCTGACGATCCCGCCAGGTTCGGTCGAGATCATTGCCGGCAGTGCGGACGGGCACGTACGCGCGTACGACATGAGGATGGGCAAAGTGTTCGAGGACTGCATTGGACGTGAGGTACGCTTGGTCACTTGACGCTGACTGCAGATCCTGTGTCGGCTGTGACGACGTCGCCTTCAAACCATCGCGAGACGATGCTCGTCGCTTCGATGGACGGCAAGCTGCGTCTCTTCGACCGCATGAACGGCAAGGTGAGCGCTGTGAGAGTGCTCAATGCTGATGGCCAGGTTCTCCAGACGTTCTCGGGGCATAAGGTTGACCAGACGCGGTCCAAGCCGGCATTCGACCGTGGGGAAGGGGTGGTGATCGCCGGCGACGAGGACGGCAGCCTCTGGAGCTGGAGTGTGCTGGACGCCAGACCGCTGAACAACGGTCCGGCGCAAGTCCACAAGAAGGCGATCACCTCTGTTGTCACGAACCCGAACGGACGAGAGATGGCCACTTGCAGTCTCGGTGTGTATCCTTCTCCCCACCTCCTTCTGTGACTTCTGCTGATCCCATGCAGACGGCACGATCAAGATCTGGACCAAGTAGGCGATCGCGTCGGCTTTGATGACGCGAGCGCCCGAATCGTAGACTCACGGCCACCGCCCTCGTCGGTGGAGGGCATGTACAGTATGTATCACCAGACTTCCCTTTGACGCTCGGACCGCCAACCCTCGGAAGCCGTGACGCCGGTTGAGTCGGTGGGCTCCCACGACCCACGCGCCATGAGATCTGACAACATTACGCCGCACAGACTAAGTGTGCACCACAACTAACCTGGCACCAAATGTCTCACGCCACACCCAAACAACCACATCCACCAGCTGCGCATCCCTTGTCTCTCACAACTCTCACATCCTCCTCATTCATCTCTGTGCCACCTTCCTCGTCCTCACTGAAGCGCGGCTCAACAGCCCCTCGCGACGATGGAGGCATCCTTCATTGCATACATCTGTGAGTGTGGTAGCTCCTCTGGTTGACCACAGTTCTCGCCTTCCTCGCCTTGTTCCTCCTCCTCCTTGTGCTCCCTCTGCACTTTGCGCCGCATGAAATCACGGGCATCCCCAAGGCCAAGCGCATCAACACGGTGCTTCTCATGCTCGTCATGAACGCGGCCGTGCGCTGTGTCATTGCGGCCGTAGACGTCACCGCAAACAAGAGCGCGAGCCCCTCGGCATGTTCCATTGATTCCATCTGGTGAGTAGGGCGCAATCTCTCATGCCTCGTCGCACAGCTGACCACAGGACGCTGTACACAACCACCGTTCTCTGCGCCACCCTTGTCCCCCTCGTATTGGTGTGTACCCCACCCGAAGAAGCTGACCCGAAGCACCAGCATGCCGGGTGCATGGGGCGCCACTGGTCGACCTTCGAGTGCGTAGTCCGCACCACGCCCGTGTATCTGTACGGGACTGTGCCCGTCATCTGGGCCCTTGTTCGTTCTGACCAGGTCGGCAGGCTCAACAGCGGCCTCGGGACCTGGTGGGGGGCCTACTGCGTCCCCGATCTGTCGCATTGGCGTACAGGTGCGCCTCTCCCTCAGCCGGACGCTGACCGCAGTACGCCTCCTCACCCTCCTCGTTCCACTCAGTCTGACGGCCCTCCTCACTCTCAACCTCGCCCGGATGACCATGGTATCGGGCGTAGCTGAAGCACCGCGCACGTCCGCACTCGTGAACCTCCTGGCACTCAGCGTTCTCGGGATCCTCTACCTCGCCCTCGAGGCCACGATCGGGTGGCAGCCCAGTTGGTGGCCGCGCGCCTTGGAGCGTGAGTTGGCAACGCTGTTCCTTGCTAACGCAAGCTCTCTTCTGCCTCCTCATCCTCGTTCAGGGCGCCTTCATCCCTTACGTGAACGTCCTGGCGTGTAGGCTCTGCCTGCGGCGCGCGCCCGACAACGAGATGTGGCGCATCGAGTCCCCTTCCAGTAGCGAGGTCAAGGAGAACGACGACGAGCAGGCGTGGGTCTGGGATACCAACCATTACCGCCAGCGAGGAGTCTTAACACCGATCCCCGAGGACCCCGAGAGCTCCACCTACAGCCTCAACACTCCGGGCCTCAACACGCCGGGTGTGCCCGTTATCGCCGTGCAGCTCCCGACGCCCAGCGCAGAGTCACCGATGGACAGAGACCCCTTCGACCGTTCTGGGGCATGTGCCCCGTCTCCAACGCCCCGCCGGTACTCGAACCCGTTCTCGGACGAGATGGCACGTCCTTTATCCCCAGTTCCATCTGAGCCCGAAGAGCGCTCGCTCTCGCCCATCCCCTTCCGCCCGTTCCAGCCCCGCCCCCGGCAATACAGCTATGACTCGGAGACCGAGTCGGACGCCTCAGTCAGCGTGCAGCCTCCCGGCCGCCTGTCGCAGCAGTGGACCTGGGCCATGGACTCCAACCCCTCACTCAGAGGCGACCAGGACTACCCACAGTCCCCGATGTCGGCCGTGTCGTCCGCCACGTTCGGTCCCCGCACAGCGTTCCCTACGCATCGCTCATACTCCCCGTCCCCGGCTATGGCGCGCACCGACTCCCCTCTCCCGCTCCCGCGGGCTCCATTCGCGCTCGACTCCAACCGCCTCACGCCCGAGCCGAACCGACTCTCCGTCACCTCTCTGTCGAGCAGCGCCGCCTCGTTTGTCACCGCAAGTGACGGCTCGGAGACGGACGCCAGCCCCAACCCCGCTGGATACTTCACGGCCACCGAGGGCCCGTCAATGGTCCCCTCACCTGGTGCATCTGTCGCCGCGGACGATGGGCGGTCGTCGTGCTGCACGCCCAGCGGGTCGCTCAAGGCTACAGATGGAACGGTGCTGAACAGCAGTCCTGAGGGATGCTGGAGCATCGCCAGCACTGCTAGCACGTAGTCTCTCGCGAGTTTCCTAGCCTTGTAATGTTGTAGAATGTACACGTGAGTGCAAGTTGTTTCCATGCGAACCGCCATCATGCAGCTCGCCCTTCGGCGGGCTGCGCGAGCACCTCAACGCGACGCGGGCCGGCGGCCGCGCGCCCCTGGGCTAGCGCGTTCGATGCGTGCGCTCCCCGAGCTCGTAGGGGGAGGGTGAGCGGGTTGAGCGTGCAAGATGGGTCTGCTCTCCGGAATGGGCAGCGGCTCGATCTCCAGTCGTCGGAGCAGTTCCAGCACTCCCAACTCGTAAACGTTGTAGAATGTACATGCGAGTCATCAAAGTTACACATTAAACAGAAGGGGTGTCGTTACATGGCCTCGCCGTCGGTCTCGTCGAACACCTGCTCGGGTGGTGGGCTGTCTGCCTCGGCGCGGAACCCGAGCACACCTGCGTCGACGCCCTGCGCCTCCTCGTGCACCGTAGGCGGCACGTTCATGCTCTCGAGGCGCTCCTTCTCCGCATCCGCCTCGAGGTCCTCCGCCGTGAGGCTGCTTAAGCGGCGCTCGGGGAGCTCGGGGCTCTTCTCGTCCTCGGGTGGCGGCGCCGCGGCCGCCTCCTCGGCGATACCCAGCATCTCGCGCAGCGCGCGGTTCTCCTCCTCGAGGCGCTGGATCTCCATCTCCCGCTCGAGCGACCAGTCGCCCTGCCCCTCCGTGCCGAAATACCCCCCGCTGCTGCCGGGGAGGAAGCCGGGGAACGCCTGGCGGCGGGGCGGGGGCCGTGCGGCGGGCCGGGTGGGGGAGGAGGCGGTGGAGCGCGGCGAGCCGGGGCTCTGGATGCCGGGGAAGGCGGCCTCGTCGATCGGCGAGTCCTCGCCGTTCGAGGAGCGCAGCGCGCTGCGGAGGAGGGTGGAGAGGCGCGTGAGGAGGAGGGAGAGGGACGTGTCGTCGTGCAGCTGCGCGGCGCTGTGCGCCGTCTGCAGGCTCTGCAGCAGCTGCGTGTAGTACGAGTGCAGCGCGAGGTCGTGCTGCTGGCTCGAGTGCTGGTGTCAGCGCGGTTGGGGAGTAACGCACAGCTACACCACGGAACTTGCCCATGACCGTCTCGAGGGTCTGCTCGTACTCCTTGAGGAGGGTGTTGAGCTGCTTGTTCTCGTGCTGCAGCGTCTGGTTCTCGAGGACGAGGTGCGACGCGAACGCCTCGAGCTCGGTCTGGAACTCCTCTGCCGTCAGCGTGATTCACGACACCACCCACCGTCCGAGATGTCGAGGTTGAACCGCCGCAACGGAAAGCCCGCGCCGACGTGCACCGCCTGGCCCTGCTGTCAGCTCAAACTCCCGCAGGGCTCTACCTTGACGTTCTCGGCGCGCGACTTGAGCTGCTCGACGAGGGCGCGGTTGTTTGCGAGTTGTTCTGGCGTCAGGTCGCGTGAGTGCGAGGGTACGTACCTGAGAGCTCGTTGACGAGCCCCCATAGCTTCATCATCTCGTCCTCGTAGTCTACCATCTGGTGCGCCATGGTGTGGATGTCGGAATGGGTCAAGGTAGGTGTGGTTGTTGACTAGTGGCGAAGAGGCCGAGGAGCGACGCGAGGAGACGGTCATCGTGACGTGACGGAAGCAAACGTGACCTCCACCTTCACTGTCCACCTGCCGTCCTGGTGTCCTGGAACGACTTGTGTCCGCCAGCTGCATCTCTGTAGCTCTGTGTCACACCTGTACAGCAGGCTAGTGGAGAAGTCTTCCAGACTCTTAGCTCTCTAAATCTGTACTTTGAATGCACACAGAACGTATCGCCAAGCTCCAAGGAAGCGTCCAACTGTACGAGTACCTGGGTTCAGTGGAGTGTGCAGGCCAACAATGTCTCCTCCAATTTGCCACCGCACATGGTCAATGACCTTCCATCTCTTGAGGGCGCCGTTCAGCAGAAGGTTGAGATATCTTCCTTACGGACTCACCGGATACCCCCGTGTCCCCCCCCCCCTCCGCATGTAGACCCAGCGCTGCAATTCTGCAGTCTGCATGCATGCATGAGGCTTGTGCCACAGTGAGCCCTCAGGGGTTGAGGTGAGCTCGACGCGACCGACTTCCAGAGGTGGAGGTCATTTGCTTCCGCTCGTACGCGATCTGGTCGTTGCTGGTTACCAGATCGCCATCACCTTGATCATCTCTCCACGTCTCCATTCCACCTTCTCTACCTTCTCTCCATCTCTCTCGTCTCTCTCTCTTCTCTCCATCACCTCTCACTCGTCTTCTCACCCTTTAGCTTCATCGCTTTCCACCACCCCGCACTCACCTCATCAACACCTTCACCCACCCCCCATTCCCCTCACCCCCCTCCCACCTTCCCTCACCGGGGCGTCACCGCAATGAGTGCCGTCCCCGGGCTCAACGGAGCGCTCAAGCTCTACGAGTCCGACAAAATCAAGGACCGCGCCCAGGGCAGCTCTCTCCTCCGCGAGATCATCGGCAATCGCTCCAACCTCGAGCTCCTGCAGGCGACCGCGAACCGCGATGGCTGGGTCGCGCTTTTCCAGTGTCTCTTCGCGGCCGTCATCACGGAGAAGAAGACTGTCGTCAAGAAGTTTGCCGCCAACACGGAGAGTGGTCTGACGGCCGGTGAGTCACTGTTCTGTCCCCCTCTGTATACCTTCCTCGTGCTCCGTGATCTCCTCGCGCTTCTTGCCTTCCCCTCTCTCGACGGTTTCGTCGCTTTCTACGGCTTCGTCGCTTTCCTCGCGTTCCTCGCGTTCCACGGCCTCGTCGCGTTTCACGGCTTCGTCGCTCTCCACGGCCTCGTCGCGTTCCACGGCTTCGTCGCTTTCCTCGCCTTCCTCGCGTTCCAAGGCTTCATCGCTTTCCACGCCTTGCTCGCGTTCCACGGCCTCGTCGCGTTCTACGGCTTCGTCGCTCTCCACGGCTTCGTCGCGTTCCACGGCTTCGTCGCACTCCACGACTTCCTCGCTGTACACTAGCTAACGCACAGCGTTGAACCGCCTGTCGGAGGCGGCCAACCTCGTGCGCTTCGCCGCGGAGCGAAGCGTGCACATGATCGGGCGGAAACCAGTCGGGGCCCTCCTCACCCACATGATCGCCCTCCTTGTCGACGAAGGACGGATCTTCGAGCCTGTCGCTGTTAGCTACGTCAAGACGCTGCGGTCGCTCCTTTCCTATCCGCCCCACCTCGAACACATGGACGAGCTATTGTGGCGCCGACTCATGACTGTCTGTTGGGCGACCATTCTCGGCGAGCGGATTCCCGACGCAGGGAGCGAGGAGCCCGAGGAATCCGAGGAACCCGACGTGCGCGACGAGCACTCCGACGCCAGCCCGTACGCGACGGCTGGCTCGTCGTTGTTACTGAACGAGATCGTCTCCCTCGTTCCAATCCTCCTCTCAAGCTCCAGCGCCCCGCTCATCCCCCAGCTACGTTCCAAGGGTGAGGAGGCCGAGCCTGCGCTGCCTGCTGTCGGCGTCTCAATCCTCAACAAGATCCACCGCTACATCGGCCAGCTCGACCATGGCCTTATGTCTACCGATGTCCTCCGCGCCCTCAACATTCTGATGGGCGAGCTCGAGCTCAACGCTGGACACGAGTTCACGGAGGTGTCCCTCAAGATCTTCCCGCAGCTCGCCGAGATGTGGACGGCCAAGACCAAGGGCGACCTGGGGCACCGCGAACTTCTCATGGTCGCTCTCCGCACCATGCTGCCGTTCATCACCCACCACTCCGTCGCGTCGCACAAGAAGGAGGGAGTGAGGGAAGCGATGAGCAACATCTTAAGCGCCATGCCCAAGGAGGCCGGCTCGCGCGCCGCGATCAAGCCTCTGGACCTCGAAATGCTGCGGTTCAAGGCTGGAGGGACCAAGCTACCGGCGGCTGGGACCCGCCCTCCGTTCGAGCTGGCAGGCGTAACTGTAAGTTTCGCGTGCTCGGCGTTGCCGTGGTGCGGGTTGCGGAGCGAAGAAGGAGCGCAGCTGACACCAGGCTGGTTTTGGTTTCGACGCAACACAGGCGCTCAACTGGGCGGCGGTCGAGCTGCTGGCGGATTGCTGCTGCCAAACCTACGACATTTCCAGCGCGTCTTCTTCCTCGGCCGTGTCATCCACGCAAATCCAGCCTGCAGCTAAACGCCGGCGTAAGGAGGGCGGGAGCTTGGAGAATCTCCTCAACCTTATGATAGGAGGAGGAATCGCCCAGACACGGCTCCTCGCCGCACAGATTGTCGTGTTCTTCGTGGACCGTCACTGGCAGCGCATCCATGGTGAAGCAAAGGACAACATCCGACGGCGTCTTGTGCAGCTCCTTGGTGACGACGATGTCGACTTGCAGTCATGGGCGTTCATCGGCTTGTCGTGCTTCGCCACCATCGAAACGCAAGCCGAAGTGTATGAGCGGCGGAGCGTGCCTCTCACGCCGTCGCATCGTCAAGCCCAATACTCGTCGTGGGGCCACGTGTGGACGCACGCCATCCGCAAGGTGACCGCTCCTCTCGTCTCACGTGCCGCATGCCACGCAGCCGAGGTCTTGCTTCGCACCGGCAAGGTCGACCAAGCGCGCAGCTTGCGTGACATTCACCAGCTGTTGAAGAGCGTCGACGTGCAAGGCCCGCCTGTGACGTACGAGACGACCACGTCCTTCCTCATCGCCTGCCTTGACCGCGTCCGCTCCGACTCGGGACTCTACGCAGCAAATCTCGAGGACAAGGTCATTGACTGGTTCGGGCGCACGTATTCAGCGGAAGGGTATCGTAAGACTCCCGGCCCCGTGACGCCCACCAACATCCTCGACCTCCTCACGCACATCTGTGCCTGGGCGCCCTCCACGCTGGAGGACACCACCGTCCTCGAGCTCCTGCCTGATTGCCCCATCGTCAACCGCATCCTCGAGGAGGCTACGACCGAACCTCTACGGCGGCTAATCCTTGACGAAGCGATGCCTACCGTCTCGGAGGAGCCGAGTACACAGACGGCTACGGTCTCGACAGCTCCAGCCGACATGGACTCTCTGGCACTCCTAGCCGGGCGGCCTCGCAAGCTGTCTGACATCCTCAAGAATGCGATGGAACGGACGCTGTCACAGTGGACGTTGCTGAAGGACCGCTCGAGCCGCCACCTCATCAATGCGACTGGCGTTCGCAAGAGCATCGACCTTGTCGTGCTCGCCCTGGCATTCCAAGCGTCAATCCACGTGAACGGACTACGGCCAGAGACGAGTTGCCTCACCCTCGCAGAGAGTCTTCTCACCACCCTGATTCCACACGTCCGCGACATGACGGAGAGCGTGCCTGCCCAGTTACTCGTCTGGCGAGGGTTTGCGCCCCTGGTCACCACGCAACAGGAACCAGCGGAGATCTGGCCGATTCTGTTGAAGCCAGCTCGGGCTTCGGGCATCCGTCGCGACGTGCTGCCGTCTACTCGCTACGCCACCTACGTTGAGGAAGACGACGAGGACGCCGGCAACCCTTCCGAGACCCTGCTCTCCATCTTGTGGAGCAATGAACAGGTGAGTCTGCTCTCCCCGCATTCGTCGCGTTCCCCGCGTTCGTCGCGTTCCCCGCGTTCGTCGCGTTCCCCGTGTTCGTCGCGTTCCCCGTGTTCGTCGCGTTCCCCGCGTTCGTCGCGTTCCCCGCGTTTGTCGCGTTTGTCGCGTTCGTCGCGTTTGTCGCGCTTGTCGCGTTCGTCGCGTTTCCCGCGTTCGTCGCGTTTGTCGCGTTCGTCGCGTTCGTCGCTCTGCCCGCGTTCGTCGCTCTCCCCGCGCTCGTCGCTCTCCCCGCGTTCGTCGCGTTCGTCGCACTCCACGCCTTCGTCGCCCTCCCGACGTTGAGCTAACATTCAGATGAGCTCGGTCCTCGATGAACTCGTCCAGGCAGCCAAGGACGCTCTTGAGAACGTGCGCGGCTCCCGAGGCGGCGCCATCGTGGCGCAGGAATCTGCGGACGACGACGACTTTGGCCCGATCGTCAATGCTGAATCGGACGCGATGCCCGTTTCACTCGAGTCACGGGTGGCACAGCGCTCGACTGCGTCTCTCCTCAAGACGCTGGTCGATTTGCGGCTGCGAAGCCAGCAGCTGCGCTCCCCCGAGCGCCTCCCGCCCAGGGATGCATCGCTCATCAACACCTTCATCCAGAGCGACAGTGCGCAGTTTACCCAGCTCGGTACCGCGGTGTGCGCCGCGATCCAGGACGGCAGCCTTAGACCCACGCCGAAGACCGTCACCGCAATCCTGGAAGAGATCGAGTCTCGCATCACGACGTACGCCTTCCAGCGCGACAGCGAGTTGATCCGGTTGACCCTCGTGTTCCTGGCGCGGACTGCACCGGTGTGGCTCACGCCTGAGACCAGGCTCGCCGACCTCGCCATTCCGATGGTCAAGGGCTTTATGGTGAAGGTGCAGCAGGGCCATCCCATGTCGTGGCAGGCGCGCCTGCAGCTTCTGCTATTCGTGGACGAGTACCTTGAGTACGACCCGGCCTTCGACGCCTGGACACAATTATCCGAGACCGACGAAGCGGACGTCGTAATGGGTGGCGACCACCCCGATGTGCTCGGGCCAATGAAGTACAATCTGGACGCGACTGGCGACTCGGACGCGCGAGTGCGTTTCCGTGCAGCTACTTCGGCAGCGGCCGTACACTACCTCGACGACCTGCCAGCCAACATCAAGGCCGAAGCCTACTACGACACGGTCAAGGACCAGGCAGCCCTTTCATTCTCCGCCGACCACTTCCTAACCAACCTTATCTGGAAGATCAACTCGTGTATCGCCAGCGCGCAACTCCGCTCAGCAACGATCTTCCATCTCTACGAAGTGGCCGACCTGGCACCCGAGTTTCTCGGCTACCTCCGCCCTGGGCTTGCCGCGGTCGCGAGCCGCCTCGGTCTCAGCTCTCTACAGCCTTTGTACCGCGCGCACGCTAACGTCGTAGTGGTTAACCAGCTGGGCCTCGATCAGCTTCCACTCGCCTTACCGCCAGAGGTCTACGGCTGCGAGAAGCGCAAGGAGTTCGCTCAGCTCTGCCTTGAAACCGTGGGCTCCAAGATCCTCGCCGAGCCCCACCTGCCGCGGAACCCCCCGTTCTTCAAGGCGCTGTGTGACGCAGCAGGCGTTCACGAGCTTCAAGCGCGTAGGCGCTTCCTCCCATTCGCGGCCGCGATCGCAGTCGCGCAAACCATCGACCCCTCGGCCGTCAATGCCACGGGTGAGGATGCTCTCCAGTCGCTCCAGCAGAGCCACGACCTCGACGTCAAGGAGTACCTGGAGCAGAACGCGGAGACGGTGATCACCGGTCTGTTCGCCCTCGTCGACGTAAACACGACCACGAATGAGGTGCTCGCCTTCTTGGAAGGCTTCGGATCGGGTGGCGCGGCGGCATCGGAGACCTTCGCGCGGCTCATGCACCACGACCAGCCCCGCGCCGATGCCCCTCCCGCGCTCGACCCGGCTGCGTCCATCGAGGACGTGCTGTACGCGCACTACTTCTTCAAGACGCAGTTCAAGTCGATGTCGAAGCAGCGCATGGTGTTCAGCGCAGTCGTGCACCTGTTTCACGAGCTCAATTCGGCCTACCTCGTTAACGAGCAGCGACGCTACCTCCGCGCTATCGCACTGCTGGCCTCGCTATACCGGGCCGAGTTCAGTTGCCCGCTGGTACTGCAAGAGTTCCTCCGCAACGTCATCGATCTCCTGAGCATGGACGATGTGGGACTCAACGCGTTCTCGATGGTTCAGTGGGGCTTTGACCAGCTCTCGCAGGCCAAGCAACCACTCCCCGAGCTCGCCTACCTCTTCATCAAGCTCGGCTCAGCCAACGTGAAATTGCGGAGCAAGACCCACATGCAGGCGTTGGCCGTCGACCTAGACCGCTGGGTCGGCAGCAAGGCGCAGTCGTGGCACATGTCGACCGAGATCATGCCGTCGCTCGAGGCGGCGTTGGTTTTCTGGCCACAGGAATGGGCCGAGCACTTCCGCTTCCCCGACCAGCACTTCTTAGACATCGCCGACTTGGCGAAGCAGCCCACCACCAACAACCCCATGGCGCTTTCCAAGCGACTTGTGGAGGCGGCGCATCGCCAGCCGATGCCTGAGAACAAGGATATCTTCCTGTCGGCAACGTTTTGGTTCCTCAAGCAGGGGCTACAGCACGGCAAGTGGACGCCTGATGGTGCGACTGCCTTCCTCGACCTCATCCACATGTTCAAGGGCGAGGTTCACGCACCGTCACTTGATACGATCAACACTCTCACCGGCCGGGCCGACATCGTGGACGTCGCCAAAAGGCTCGCAGACCGGCCGCACGATGCCCTCCGTGTGACGGTTCTCCAGCAGGTTCTCCGACAGACGGCCAGTGACGACTACCGTCTTCGATCTACGGCGTACGAGGTGTTAAGGATGACTCTCCCCATCATCGAAGATTCGCTCGAGGCGCTGCCATCCCATCTGCGCGACCTGAGCAAATTACTGGTTCCCGCCACAGCAGTGCCCAGCTCGGAGGACCTGAACCTCGATGTCCTTGCCACCGAGGCGAGCTGGGTGCACAAGTCTCGCTCGCACGAGTTGTGGGCGAATGACCTCGCGCGGCTGCTTGGCACGCTCGCAGCTACCAACGATGCGTTCTACGCATGCCTGCAGCCAATGCTGTCAGCGGAGGGTAGTGCTGCAGTCCACCTACTCCCATTCCTCGTGCAAGCGATCCTCCAGTGCGACGACCTCGAGGTGGCTGTGAAGCGTGCCGCTACATTGTCCGACCACTTCAGCCAGGTCCTACAGTTCCCCATGGCGTCGTTACCGACGGTGGAGACGATCATTCAGATCGTTCTCCACTTGCGCAACTTCAAGCCTCCGTATGCAGAGGGGGAACTGTCCTACAACCACTGGCTGAGCATCGATCCGCTGGTGCTCTCCGAGGCCGCAGGCAAATGCGGCGCGTTCGCCAGCTCCCTCCTGTTCCTTGAGATGGCAAAGGACCGCGACGACGTTGGAAACCAGGACCTAGACCTGTCTAGCCCGCGTGTCCAGCAGGTGGGTTCGCGCAGATCGCGGAGCTGACTCTCTCAGATCATGTACGACATCTACAGCAACGTTGAAGATCCCGACGGATTCTACGGCATCCAGAACAACGATGTCATGGACTCGCTGCACCGCCGCCTCAAGCACGAGGGCGAGCCCCTGCGCGCCTTGGGCTACAACTTGGCGGAAGTCGAGGCCACGCAGAGCCTGGAGGGAATGACCGCTCCTCTCATCTCTACTCTTACCAACCTCCACGACCTCGGATTCGACACACTCGCGGGTTCGGTCATGAAGTCGCTCAATGCGAGGCACGAGGAGCAGGGCGACTTCGACCCCTTCGAGCTCGCATGGCGCATGGGGGACTGGGATGTGCCAGTCACCGAGGACCTGGCCACTACCTCGGCTGGACGGTTCTACACGGCTCTCCGCGCTGTGCATCGCGAGCGCGACTACGAAGTGGCGCGATTTGCCGTCGACGAGGCTATCCGCGGCGAGATGGCCTACCTCCAGCAGATCGGCGTGGAGCGCATGACCGAGATCAAGAAGGCGACGTCCAACCTCCTTTGCCTCCGCGACATGCAGCGCTGGGTGTCGCTGCCCATGCAGCAGGCGTTGGAACAAGACGACTTTGAAGGGCGTCACCTGCCGGGCTTTATTCAGCTCGACCCGTCTTTCGAGTGAGTGGTGGCCAAGGCGTGACTAACTGTCCAGGTTTAAGAACGCCCAGCGGTTATCGGCGACGCGACTCTCCCTCATCCGCTCGGCCCGTACGCGAGAGAGCAAGAACCTCTTCGGCGACCTCGTGTCCTTACAGGCGGAGGGACTGATGAAGTTGGAGAGCCAGTGCCAACTGCACCTGAGCCAGCGCGCGCGAAAGGAGGGCAACCTTCAAGCGGCTGTCAATGCCATCACGGCTGTCCGCACCCTCGAGCTGGGTGTTGGCTCGCTGTCCGAGGAGGCTCAGGACGAGTTCAGTCAAGTGCTCTGGGAGCAGGGCGAGCATTCCCTCGCGATCAAACACGTCGGCGCGATTCTGACACCGCTCAAGCTCATGGACGACGAGAAGAGCCGCAAGGGTCTCCCACCCATCACTGCCCGCCACGCCGCCCTCCTCTCGCGCCAGGCGAACTGGTACTGGCTAGCGAAGCTGAAGTCCGCCGAGGAGATCAGGTCGACTTCCAGGCGCGCCATGGACCTCGCCACGGCGGCCAAAGCTTCACAGGAGGACATGGCTCAGATGGCACACGACTTTGCTGTCTTCACAGACCGGTACCACCAGGTGTTGGCCAAGTCGCCCGAGCTGGAGCGTGTCAAGCAGTACGTCGACCGACGACAGGGCGAGGTCAAGGCGGCGGGGACTGCACGTGCGTCGACGCCGGGTAGCCGCCGCAGCACCACGCAGCCGGACCAGCTGCTGGAGGAGGAGAGCCAGAACATGGCTCGACTCGAGGACGAGCTCATCCGATACGTTGTCTACGCTGTCCAATCGTACGCTGTGGCGTTGAGCTGCACCGACAAGTTCGACGACTCCATCACCCGCCTCTGCTCGCTCTGGCTTGAGCACGACACGAACCGCAAAGCGAACGAGAAATTCGCGCTAAGGCTACCAAACGTCCCCACCCACAAGTTCCTGTTTCTCAGCCCCCAGTTGTCCGCCAAGCTGTTCAGCCCGCCCAAGCCGCACGAGTTCAACACACTCCTAAACAACCTCGTACTCCGGATCGCACAGGACCACCCCTATCACATCCTGTACCAGATCATCACTCTCGCACACAAACCCGCCGAGCAGCGATCCACCACCTCCCGCTCCAAGGCCGTTGCCGTCGATGGCCGGGTGGCCGCAGCACAAGACATCCTGGATCGTGTTTCGGCGTCCAGCGAGCACCGCGTGGCCCGGTCCGCCGTCAAAGCCATGAAGACGTTTGCCGACTGCGCGGTGGCTTGGTGCTACACCGACCACAACAAGGCCAAGTCAGGCACGAGACTGACGGCCCCGAGCTCATCGCCGCTCATGCAGTGCAACGGCCTCAATATCCCCATTGCGACAGTGCCTCCTCCCATCGATCTCACCAAGCGGTACGAGAACATCCCTACCCTCCATCGATACCGCACCACCTTCACGCTCGCCGGTGGTCTCCACAGGCCTTCAATCATGACCTGCATCGACTCGCTGGGGCAACAGCACGTTCAATTGGTAAGTCGAGAGACTTGGATGTCAGCTGACGATCAGTTCAAGGGCGAGGACGACGTGCGTCAAGACGCGGTGATGGAGCAGGTGTTTGAGATGACGAACCGTCTGCTGCAGCGGGACCGCCGTACCAACGTGCGCAACCTTCGATTCCGCACGTACAATGTCGTCAACCTCGCCAACAAGTCGGGTATCATCCAGTTTGTCGGCGACACAATTGCCATCGGTGACTGGCTGAAGGGTGCGCACCATCGGTACCGTGGGGACATCGATGTGAAGGCCGACGTGATCCGCAAGAACATCGGCAAGCTCCAGGAACAGGACCGGAACGGCGACCAAGGCCCCGCCATCACCAAGGTTTGGAAGGAGAACATGGCGCATTTCAAGCCCGTCATGCGCCACTTCTTCACCGAGAAGCACCGCGAACCTATGGCGTGGTTCACAATGCGCCTGAACTACGCCCGCAGCGTCGCCGTGACCTCAATGGTCGGGTGGATGGTCGGCCTCGGCGACCGGCACTGCTCGAACATCCTCATCGACAAGGTGTCGGGCGAGCTGGTGCACATCGACTTCGGCATTGTGTTTGAGGAGGGCAAGAAGCTCCGCATCCCCGAGAAAGTGCCGTTCCGGCTCACCAACGACATTGTCGACGGGCTCGGCGTGACGGGCGTCGAGGGAACGTTCCGCCAGTGCTCAGAGCACACGTTGCGCGTGCTGCGCGACTCGTCCGAGCTCATTTTCACCGTGCTTGAAGTGTTCAAGCACGACCCCCTCCACAACTGGTGAGCTAGTGTACGGTGTGTGTTCCCACTAACCCCAGGGTCGGCGACCTCAAGAAGATGAGCCGCGCCAATGGTGGACTGTCCCAGGCGCAGGTCGCAGGCCAGGACAAGGCCGAGCGCGTGCTCACGCAAATCCGCCAGAAGCTCGGCCCCGAGCTCAGTGTGGAGTACCGCGTCAACCAGCTCGTCCAGGACGCGCGTAACGAGGATCACCTGTCGCGGATCTTCATCGGTGAGTTACCAGAGTTGGGTCGCGAGCTGACCTCAGGTTGGCAGTCGTGGTTTTAAAGACCGCGTCATCCAAATGTTCATGTATACCCCTCCAGACCCACCCACACCCCACCCAGCATCGAATCGATACCCTTCGACGAGACCCAATGCCTCTGTATACTTTGTAGCCTCACCGTCATCTGCATTCTCACACCCCAAACAGCATTGTGATATCGGTCTATGTGTATGCATCCATTGTGTATTACAGCCCTATTACAGCCACTCGACAGTTCCAGGGGGCTTGGAGGTAATGTCGTAGACGACACGGTTGACGCCGCGAACCTCGTTGGTGATGCGGCTGGAAATCTTCTTGAGAACCGAGGGGGGGAACTCGAACCAGTCGGCAGTCATAAAGTCCTCGGTGGAGACGGCACGGAGGGCAATGACCTGGTCGTAGGTGCGGGCGTCGCCCATGACACCGACAGCGCGGACGGGGAGGAGGGCGGCAAACGCCTGCGAGATGGCGTCGTAGAGGCCGGCCTTGCGGATCTCCTCGATGTAGATCTCGTCGGCGGCCTGGAGGATCTGGACCTGCTCGCGGGTGACCTCGCCGAGGATGCGGATGGCGAGGCCGGGGCCAGGGAAGGGGTGGCGGCCGACGAGGTGGGCGGGGATGTTGAGGAGGCGGCCGAGGGCGCGGACCTCGTCCTTGAACAGCTCGCGGAGGGGCTCGATAAGCTTGAGCTTCATGTCGTCGAGCAGGCCACCGACGTTGTGGTGCGTCTTGATGGTGGCCGAGGGGCCCTTGAACGAGATGGACTCGATCACGTCGGGGTAGAGAGTGCCCTGGAGGAGCCACTCGATGGGGCCGCGGGTGGTGTCGGCGGCGCACTCCTTCTCAATCTTGGCGGCCTCCTCCTCAAACACCTCGATAAAGGTGTTGCCGATGATCTTGCGCTTCTGCTCGGGGTCCTCGACGCCCTTGAGGAGGTCGAGGAAGCGGTCCGAGGCGTCGACGACCGTGAGGTTGACGCCGAGGTCCTCGACGAGCATCTTCTTAACCTTCTTGGCCTCGTCGAGGCGGAGCACGCCGTTGTCGACCATGATGGCGTGGAAGCGGTCCCCGATCGCCTCGTGCATGATCTTGGCGGCGACGGTCGAGTCGACACCGCCCGACACGGCGCCGATCACCTGGCCCTTGTCGCCGCAGATCTCGCGGATACGCTTAATCTCCTTGGGGATAAACGTCTCCATGCTCCACCCGCCCTTGATGCCGCAGATGTTGTTGACAAACGCGCCAATCACCTCCTTGCCCTTGGGCGAGTGGGTGACCTCGGGGTGGAACTGGACGCCGTAGATCGGCCGGCTCTCGTGCGCGATCGCGGTCCACGGCGACGTCGGCGTGTGCGCGAGCGTCACAAAGTTGGGGGGGAGCTCGGAGAGCTGGTCGCCGTGCGACATCCACACCTGGATGCCCTCCTTGCCGTGCTCGATGCCCTCGAAGAGCGCGTCGGCGTGCGGCTTGCCCGTCTTCTCGACGGTGATGAACGCCGATCCGTACTCCTTGTGCGTGTGGGGCTCGACCTTGCCGCCAAAGACGGTCGCCGTCTCCTGCAGGCCGTAGCAGATGCCGAGGGTGGGGACGCCGGCCTCGAAGAACGCGGGGTCGACGTGCGGCGCGTCCGACGCGTACACGCTGTACGGCGAGCCCGAGAGGATGATACCTGGCGTCAGTCACCGAATGCCACCCCTCCGCAGCTCCGACGCCTGCCCCCCACACCCCACACCCACCCTTAGGCTTCCAGGCGAGGTCGGCCATCTTCTGGGTGCACGGGAGCATCTCGCAGTACACCTGCCGTCAGTTCTGTCCGCCAAGCTAAACTAACGCCGAGCTCACGGCAGCGGCGCGTGATCAGGTGCGAGTACTGCCTGTCAGTCATTGCATTGTGCATCGGCGCACCTGCGACCCGAAGTCGAGGATGAGGATCGAGTCGTAGAGGTCGTGGATCTCAGCGGACGCCATGGTGGATGATGTTTGTGGTGGGTGGATGAAGACCAGCCAACTTGTGTTTGCCGTCACCATTCACCTAATGTAACTCGAAGCCACCGAAGTTTTTATCTCGGAGGCACAAATAAGCGGACTCGGATCTTCGGAGCCCCAGGTATTTGGTTCCGCACGCCTGGTGGAGGCGGGGCAGCCACCAGTCCTGTGGCATGCGCAGGTGCCCAACCCCACCTCCGTGTCGGCCATGCATCCTGCTTTGCTGTCCAACAGCTCGCCAGCTACACCTGGTCACAGCGACGTGGGACCAGAGGTGTGTTGGGTGTTCTGGTGCCATTTTGGGGTCCCAGAGAGAGACGCGTATCGCCCCGTCTTATCAGTGCGCCCTCGGCAGGATCCGCACCGCGCATGTCTCCGACGCACGGACGCGACTTGACGTGATAACAGCCGCACCTATTCCCACGATCCCACTGACATTCATGGGAGCCAAACGCGACACAACAGACGTGACCCGAGTTGTGCCCCGAAACCAGGCGCGTCGCGTCTCGTCGCTCATGCCGCGGAGCCAATCACATGTGCAGCTGTCCAGGTGCCCATGTGACGGCAGATCATGACGAGCGCCATCGCCCCGCTTAGAGGCCTGGAGGCTGGAGAGCCTGTGTAGAGAATTAACCCAAGTGGGATCAGGTGGGTGCGCGTCACATTGGAGACCGCCACTGCCAGCCGGGATGTGCCATGCGTATAAATTGAATGCCGGCGGCGTGCTTGCCGAGCCGTGCTGGGGTCTTAGGTCGGCCCCACGCGCCGGATGCTGCCCAAGGATATGGAACCTCTGCACTCTGCAGCCTGGCAGTGTTCTGGAAGATCTGCAAGCAGTCCGGGCCCGGCCATCTCACACAGCTGTCTGAGACTATCCCTGCAAGCGGGTCCCGCTGATCTGCGGCTCCTACCATACCCACCGCCTCCCAACAGCCCTCTCCTCCGCCACCCACAGCGTCCAATACCATGTGTGTGCATAACGTCCGAGCCTGAAATCTAAGTGGCACGGCGAGAATGGCCCCGTCGCACACGCGCTACTCCCACACAAGCTCAAGCTTCTTCAGATCGAGCCCGCGACACTCCTCCGCTCCCCGCGCGCCTCCACGATGCCATACACGACGTACAGCCCCTGCTGACCCTGTGCCTTTATTGAGCGCGCAGAGAAGTCGAGAGGCCGCCCGCCAGTCGCGCCGCGTGCTCGCCATCACCAGTGATCGACAGCAGCGGCAGCGACAGTCTAGTGACATGTCTAAGGGCCGCCGCTCTGGCGCGCCTTGGCCGCGGCCTCGACCTTGGCCTGGTTGGTCTTGGCGATAGCGTAGACGATACCGGCAATGCCGCCGACACCAATGGCCGAGACGTTGCCGAACGACACGGCGTCGCCGAAGAAGATCATGCCCGAGGCAGCCACGGGGAGCTTGTTGAGGGCGCCGACCATCCTGCCAAGTCAGCTAATGGAAACGCGGTGGTAGACTCACGAGTAGGTGGTCGAGCCGCAGACACGGACGCACCAGGCCGTGCTGTACGAGATGAACACGGCGGCGGCACCCGAGAAGACGATCGCCGAGAGCAGGATGGTGCGGTTCGACGCCGGGAAGTTGTTGGAGAGGCTCTCGTAGCCCCAGTCCTCAAAGATGAGCGAGGCGATGACAAGGACGGGGATCGAGAGAAGGTTGTTGTAGAACATCGAGTCCCA
>JAMALN010000733.1:0-19537 GCA_023630115.1 Cutaneotrichosporon sp. PK4640 | reverse complement strand
TGGTGGTGGGACCATCTCAAGCGCAAGGGCAAGGGCAAGGCGAGCGCCGAGGAGATGGAGCGCCGCGCGTTACGCCGGCTCGTGCGTGTCGGCAAGGGTGCCAAGGGCGACGAGTGGGTTAAGCGCGTCGAGCCAGGTACGTTGGTCTGAGACCGCGCTGATGGAAGGCATCTCGACCGTCGCACCAGAAGATATACCTGGATATCTGGCGCCGTTGATGGCCCACGCGCTCGAGTACATTCCCCCAAGCCAGCAGGCCACAACGCCAATATACGTCCTCGCCACGGCGGGAATGCGGCTCCTCAGCAAGGGGGCGCAGGACGCCATCCTCGCCGAGACGTGCAGCACGCTCCGGCGCGACTACCCATTCACTCTGGAAGGGCCTTCGGCCGCCGGGCCGTGCGGCGACAGCGTCCGCATCATTAGCGGAGAGGAGGAGGGTATCTGGGGCTGGGTCGCGGTCAACTACCTCATGGACGGTTTCGGGCACGCGCCAGAGCTCGCACACGCCGACGGCGAGACAGAACACGACCACCTCCTCCCTCTCCCCGGGCTGGCGTCCGCACCCGACGGAAGTAGCGCCACTGACGCGGTGACCCCGGTCGATGTGCACCACCACTCCCCAACGTTTGGGTTCCTCGACATGGGCGGTGCAAGTACACAGCTGGCCTTCTCACCTTCGGCCGAGGAGCTGAGCCAGTCGCGCTTCCCTGCCAGCGAGCTCGCGACCATCTCGCTTCGCCTCCTGAGCGGAGAACTCGTCGAGTGGCCTGTCTTCGCCGCGTCGTGGCTCGGCTTCGGCACCAACCGCGTCCGCGAGCGCTACGTCGAAGCGGCAGTCAAGGAGTGGTCGTCGCTCGCGTTCAAGCCAGAAACGATCCACGACTCCTGTCTGCCCGTCAATCTCACCGTCCCTGCAACAGAAAAGAGCCCCGCGTTTGTGGGGACAGGCGACTTTACGAAGTGCCTGCACGAGCTCAAGCCGCTGCTGCTGCACGACGAGCCGTGCGGTGCGGCGCACTGCCTGTTCGGCGGGATGGCGACACCACGCATCGACTTCTCGCGCGCCGACCAGCGCGGCTTCATCGGCATCTCCGAGTACTGGTACACTGCGCACCAGGTGCTGGGGCTGGGTGGCGTGTGGGACTGGGCCGAGTGGGAGCGGGGGATGCGCGACTTCTGCGCGCAGGAGTGGACCGCGATCGAGGCCAAGGTCAAGAACTCGGAGGGGTGGGCCGACGTCGACCTCGCCCGCCTGCAGATGCAGTGCTTCAAGGGCGCCTGGATCAGCAACGTGCTGCACAACGGCATCGGCGTGCCCCGCCTGACCGACAAGGGCGGGAACTCGACACTGGGCGGTACGGGCGGGACGAACGCCGAGGCCGAGTTCCGCGCAAGGCAGAAGGGCCTCTTCCAGAGCATGGACACGGTGCGCAACACGGCCATCTCGTGGACACTGGGCAAGGTCGTCATCGAGGCGAGCAAGGCCGTCTCTGCCCTCCCCTCTGGGCGGTGGGCGCCGCTCTCAGCCGCGCACGCGCACCTTGCCGATCTCCCTCCCTTCATCCTCGTCGCGTACGCGATGCTCGCCTTCTTCGTCGTCTTCGGACTATGGCACATCCTCGGCCGCCGCAGCCGGCGACGCAAGGCTCTCCCCTTCCTCTCCCTCTCCTCCCTCGCCTCCATCCCCGGGCTCGCGCGCCTGTTCCCACAAGACTCGGCCGACCTGTACGTCGAAGAAGGCGACGGCGGCGCCTCGAGCATGAAGCGCCGCCGCTGGTGGCAGATTAGACGCAAGCGCGACGTGCCCAAGCGCTCCCCGCTGCTCAGACACGCGAGCATGCCCCTCTCGTCTGGGCCGTTCAACGCGTCGAGCACGGGATGGCAGGCAATCAGCGCGAGCCAGCCCTCCAGCCCGCGCGGGAACCGCTCCGCCTCCATGCTCGACGTCACATCCTACCCCTCCTACCCCGGCACGCCGCGCAGCGGTGCCTCGAGCTCGGTCGCATCCACGCCCAGACCCCCGCGCCCACGCACCACGAGCTACAACCCGGGAGCGGAGAGCGGATGGAACGACCCACCCATGTCCATGTTCCACGACTCGAGCAGCTCGGCCGACGACGAGTGGACGCCCAAGCCCAAGCTGCACAAGAAGCGGACCGGGGCACTCACACCCTCGGCTGGGCCTGGCGGCGAGCGCGTGCTCAGCCGCAACTCCAGCCGCGCCAACCTCGCCGACAGTGGACATTTGGCGCAACGCACAGCAAGCCGCGCTGGCACGCCGCAGCGTGACTTGTAGGACCATAGACTCATTGCATAGGTGTACTACGAAAACTGTGCTCTAAGAGACCGGGGAGGAAAGAGATAGGGAGATGATTATGACGCGTCGGGCCCCGCCATGAGCTCGCCCGCCTGCTTCTTCTTGAGGAGCTGCTGCGTCATCCTCCACACCGTGTCGCGGAGGTTGCTCAGGCCGTGGTCGACGTCGCCCTTGTTCCCGCTGCTGTCAGCTTTGAGCTCTGAAGCGGACTCACTTAAGGAGGTTGCGGGTAACGAGCGCAGCGCGTAAAGAGTTGTCGCACGGCGAGGCAGTGTAGACGTGCCGGACGTTGCGCTGGAGCAGGTGGCGTGGCTCGAGGATGCCGCGCTCGGGGAAGGCAGCGCGGATGGCGTGCCACCAGTTGAACGGCCCTGTTGTCAGTTATCGTGCCCACACCACAACTCACGGGGATCATACGGTTCCACGCGAGACTCAACGTGCACACAGTGGTGCGAGGTGAGGTGGCCGGTGGTCAGGTCCCAGCGGTGCGCGACCCAGCCCTCCTGGTAACCGTGCTTGGTCATGGCGATGATCACGCGAGGCGGGTCCTTGCTCAGTCCCTTCCAGAGTTCGACCAGGAGGTTTGCCGCGTCATTGTACCTCTTCTGTCTGTCAGCTCACCATCGGTCAAGTAGCTCACCGCAAAGATCAGGCTGTTCATCGTCTCGGCGTCCACAGGCGACACGAGGAGCTTGTCCGCTGGGAGCTGTTTGAGCCCATTGAGCCGGCTGCGGACGTATCTGGTGTTAACTGAGGCTGAGAAGCAAGCTCACGACTTGTATATCGTCATGGTGTAGATTGTGAGGGGAACAAGGTCGACCTCGCGCTTGAGGCTGATGCTGCTCAAGGCGCGCACAAAGTTGTCATCCGTCCACATCGCCGCCATGCCGTGCAGGCGGCTGACCACATGGTCCCATGGCCGCACTTCCACGTAGGCGGGGGACATTCCGTCGCGCACCACGATGCGGGTGACGACCGTGGTCTTGCCTCCACTGTCGTAGTCCGGACCGGGGGTCGAGTTGCTCGCGGCCGTGTAAGCCCTTGAGACCACCCTGGACCCCGCCACAGTGGTTGGCGGCTTGGTCGAGGCGGGCTTGGCCGTCGTGCGCGTGAGGTGGGAGGTGACACTTTCCGGCAGAGGGGGGAGGTCACGCTCGAGCACAACCTGCTGAGCAGGCGTCTCGGAGCGAGAAGAGCGCGGGGTGTCGGGCGGAGCGGACTGGCGACTTTGAACGGAAGGTGCCCGTGCCGATGGAGCTGCGGGTGGCGGGGCCGAAGCTGGCTGTTCCTGTGCAGGCGTGCCCGGGACGTTGGACATCGCCCGTGACTGGGTGGGGTCTCCTTGGACGGTCGTGGGGGAGAAGATGTTGATGATGGGGCCCGTCGGCGTCCGAACAGATGACGGGGTGGCTGAAGCGGCCTGCGTCGGAGCCCGAGACACATGAGTTGGTGCCTTCGATGCCTGCGTTGGTGCCCTGGAGGCCTGGGTCGGGGCCTTTGATGTCTGGGTGGCGGCCTTTGATGCCTGTGTCGCAGCCTTCGACGCCTTGGATGCCGCCCTTGAGGCCTCGGTCGGAACCTTGGACGCATGTGACTTCTCAGACTGTGGGGCAGACTTTGGCACCTTTGGAGTGGCCTGTGACGAGGGCACCGGCGAGGCGGCACCGGAAGGTGCATCCCGAGGTGCGGCAGTCGTGGGAATGGAGTGAATGGACCCGCCTCCCATCATGTACTCGTCTGCGTGGCCGCCGGTGGGTATATACCCATTGGGTCCGACTATCTGGCGCTCAGGCGCCGAGTCTGGGTACGGCTGTTCCTCGAACTTTGGGTACTGCTGTGGCGGCGCCTGGTACACAGGCTGGAACGTCTGGAAGGCAGCTTGGGGGATAATGTCGGGCCCCATAGGGAGGGGCACTGCGAACACTTGGGGCGGCTGCTGGGGGAGTGGGAACGGCCCAGCGCCGCCTGGGAAGCCCCCTGCGGCAGCTGCCACGTCGGCATCGGCCTTGTTCTGAGACGCCTGGATCGTCTCAGTGAGGAAGTTCATGCGGCTGAGGATCTGGGGTTAGCCGTGATAATAGGATGGCCTACCTCCTGGAGAACCTCAGCTTCCTTTGTCGGGCTCGGGGCTGCTCCGGCAGTCGGCTGCGGCGACAGCGGATAGGCAGGAAGTGGGGTGGCTGCGGGGCCAGGGGTGAGAGGCGCCGGGAGAGGTGCCGCGGTCATGGGTGCGATGGGTGCGATGGGTGGCTCCTCGGACGTAGCCGGAGGCTTGCTGCCCTTCTTGATCTTCTTCCGTATGATGAGTGGCGGAGTCGCAGTGCCCCGACTCGCCTCGCGCTCGAGGAGCTGGCGGCTCAGCTCGTCGACGCGGGTGCGGGCCGCCCGCATGAGCGCCTTCTTGGCCTGGTCGCCGATCAAGTTGAGCCGCGCCGCGTCGAGAAGCTGGCACAGCGTGTCATCATGGAACGTGCTGTCGTCGACGAGCTTGGCGATGTTCGTGAGCCGGGTGATCTGCGACACGGCGTCGGCCTCGATGTCCGATTCATCAAGCTCGTAGTCGTCGAGGGTCTTGACGAGCGTGAGGTTGCGCGTTATCTTGGTGGTCTGGAGGAGCTCGGCTGGGGAGGGGTGGGAGTGCGAGTGAGAGTGCGCGTGGGTGTGCCCATGGTGGGGCTTGTCCTTGCGCTTGGGCTTTGAGCTCCTCTTGGTGACCTTGGTGGTCACTGCTTCCTGAAGGTGAGCGCTGCGGTACATTGCAAACTTACGTCCGAGATCGTCTCGGCGCGCGCGGCCCGCTCCTTTATCTCGGTCGCCGGCTTGGGGGAGGGAGGAGCTGGCGTGTGTGGCGAGGCGATGGGCTTCCCATCGGCGTGGAACCCGAAGGACTCGGTGCTGAATGTGTCCCGCTTGCCCCTCACACCCATGTCGGCGGCGCTCAGCACGTTGTCCCACCCGATCCCGTCCTTGTCTTGAACGTTGAAAGTCGTGAGAGGCTGTCCCAGGCGCGCAAAGGCAGCACCTAACCCTTGCTCGTGATCATAGGCAACCAACTCCCCGCGCATCTGGAGTAATTTGGCCTGCACTTCCTGGTCCCTCGCGTCGAAGTACGCCTGAAGGTTGCCGCGCGCCTCCGAATCTGAGAAATTGTCGAAGTACTGGCGGCGCGTCATCTGGTTGTCCAGCAAGTGCTGGCGGCGCGACATCCGGTTGTCCAGCCGCTCGTGCTCAAGTCGAGCCACCGTCGCGGCGTGCTCCGCCGCCTCTCTAGCAGCTACCATGTTGGCGTGGCGCTTCTCCGCTTCGGCATCCGCACGTTCAGCCAGGAGCTTGGCTTCGCGGTCGCGGGCCTCTTGGGCGGCCTCCTGGGCCTTGGCGTAGTTGAACGGGTGCTCCGGCTTGGGCTGGTGCAAGTGGGGCCTGGGAGTTGCCTCCGGGTCACCAGAGCGCGAGAACACCCTGGGAGTGGCGGGCGACTTGGTGGCAATGCGCGTGGCGGGAGAGTTGGCAACAGAGCGTGGCTGGGGTAAGCATCCATCCGCCCACCCAGCTTACCTCGTAGACCGGAACATCACGGCTCATCATCACCTCGCTCAGCGGGCGTGCGGGGGTGGGCTCCCTCGGCGTCTGCTGGAGCGCCGAGAAGCTCTGCATGGACTGGTGGCCGGCGCGGGGCACGCCACGACCAACGCCGATGACGGAGATGGACTCCTGCGGAAGCACAGTGTTGGCGGGAGAGTGCACGCCTAGGGTCAGCTCCGTCGCTCACGCACGTACGGCTCGGGAACGCGGTCGGCATCTCGGGGAACTCGTAGGGGTGGCCGCGGTCGGCGGTGTACATGACGTGTGCCTGAATCCATGGTCCAACTGCTGTCAGTTACGGATGGCCAATCTAACTAACCCTTGTCTCGGGCACTGGGGTCGTGGCCGGTTTGGCGGAGGTCAGCGAAACAGGGCGGCGCCGCTGTGGCAACTAACGGAGGCGCGTCGTCGATCCACGCGGGTGCGCGAGGCGTGGCATCGTTGGGGGGTTTGGTGGGGAGGGTCGGCGCGACTGAAGTTAGCGGCCGCGAGGGGGCGGGCGACCGCGCGGCGGAGCGCGTGGAGAAGGGAGGGTAGTAGAAGGGGAAGTCGTAGGAGGACATGGGTGAGTGCTGTGGGTCGAGGTGATGGAGTAGAGGACGTGGAGAGAGCAGGAGGGAAGGCGGAGAAGTGCAGAAGTGGAGAAGGAGGAAGGTGTCAGGAGAAGATGGAAGACGGGGTGCGAGGGCTTGATCCGCAGCCACATTGCACCTCTGCGCGATTCCAGCACTAGGGCCCCCGCGTGCTCCCGAGGCACAATGGCGACTCACCGCTAACATGTGCGCTCCGCGCCTGCGACTTGCCTTTGTCCTTGTCCTTCTTCTTCTTGGCCTTGTCGCCCTTGTCCTTGTCCTTGTCCTTTGGCATGGCGCTCTTGAGCAGCGTCTTGACAATGGTGGCCATGGGGGTGGAGGGTGGGGGGAGGAGAGTGAGTGGTGGCAAAGATGAATGGGTGGCGAGACAATGGGGCGAGTGGTCGCGAGGAGGGCGAGCGGATGGGCTGCCGATGCGGCAGCAGGGGGATCGGCGACGGTCACTGCAGTTAGAATTTGCTCGACGCTGCCGCAATGTTGGGCGCGTATCGCTGCGGACCGTGCGCTGTGCGTGCGCTGGAATGCACGAAACATTGCGAGTGCCAGTGGGGGCGGGGTGGACGGGGCGGGACGTGACGCGACGCGACGCGGTGGAGCGGATTGACGTACCTCTTGAGAAGAGACTGTGAGAGGGATGAGGAGGAGGATGAGAGATGAGAGTTAGAGGGATGAGTAGGATGAGGATGCAAGATGGCTGGCGAGGCGAGGGAGAGGGAGATTGATGGTCAGTGAGTGGTGTTTGGTCGTTAGTAGAGAGTCCGAGCTCAACGTGTGTCCCTGGTCACTTACTCGCACCCACGCCCCACACGTCGCACCCCTCCCCTCATTCAGCCATCTCGGCTCTCGGGCCTCATTCCGCCGCAGCACCCGCCCCGTTCGGCCGTTAGATATCAGTCAATCGGCCCATTCTATGCATCTGTCCCATGTGTCCCATGTACCCGACAACACAGCCAACGCTCATACACTCACTCTCGTACACTATACGCTGCGGCCACTCCGCTCCCTCCTCAGCTCGGGCACGTCGTCGCCGCGGTCCCGGTCCTTGGCCAGCGAGCTCGGCGAGTACGACTCGGGCTCGTGCGACAGCGGCTCCTCGGCCTCGGCCACGCTGCCGAGTATCGCCTCGCGGTCGAGCCGGTACTCGCCCGTCGGGAGGTGAGGCAGCTCGCTCGTCGCAGCGCGCTTGGGCGTCTTCACGGCGTCGCCTTTGGCCTCGCCGTTGACGATCGTGGGCGGGTTGCCCGTGACGGTGGAGCGGCGGAGCTTCTTGACGCGCTCGGGGACGGGCTCGTCCACTGCGAGCGCCTTGCGCAGCTTGTCCTCGACCACGGCCGTCTTCTTGGTCCGCTTGCCGCCCTGCCAGATGAGCACGGCGGCGCCGATACCACAGAGGAAGGAGAGGGGGATGAGCGAGCCGGTCGTCCACGGAGGGCGCGTGTGGCGGTTCATGCCCCACATGCAGCCGCAGAGTAGGCACTGGAAGAACGAGTTGCCGTCCATGAGCTGGCGTCAGTGTTGCCTCCGGATGCAGCGACTCACGATCGTGTTCCACAGCGCCAGGCTCATCGGGAAGGCGCGGTGCGTCGCGGTCGCATGGGGACGGTACCACGTCTGGCTCTTGGCAAACTTGGTCTGCTGGTAGACGAGCTTGTCGTGCTCGGCCTCGGTGAGCACGCACTCGTACCCGGGAAGCGTCGAGGGGTCGGGGAGGTCGTCGGGGTCCTCGAGCGCGGGCAGCCCGCGCTTCTTGCAGCGGCGCTGGAAGCGTTTGCGCAGCGTCCAGATCACGCTCATGCGGTACGTGTCCATCGCGCGCCAAGGGATCAGGCCCACACCCGTTACGGTGAACAGGCCGTTGACGACCTGGGACGAGATCTCGACCCACTTGTCCTGCGTGTCCTTGGACGAGGTCGGGATCCAGCCGAGGAGGAAGAGGACGATTGCCGCGCCCCAGAAGACGACGTTGAAGCCGTAGATGGCAGTGATGATGCCCATCGGCGTCTTGAGGTACGCCCACAGGCCCTTGAGCGCGGCCTTGAGCTTGGCCTTGCGCTCCTGCCGCAGGAGGACTTTGCGCAGGTGCTTGTCGAGGTCGTGCTCCTCGGCCGTCTCGCTCTCTTCGTCAGAATCCTCGTCGTGCAGCTTCTCCTTGTACGCGGGGATGGGCTGGAGGGGGACAAACTCGCCCACGCGCCCCGACTGGTCTCTCTCATCTATCCGCGCCTTGCCGACCGAGCCCGCCTCCGAGACGGGCGGGCTCACGTCCGCTTGGGACGCGAGCGACGGGCGCTGCGCCTGCTCCTTGCGGAACATTTGTGTGAGCGTGCCTGCGCGCGATCTCCCCTTGCGCGAGGCCGTGACGGGCGGAGGGAGAATGTTGTCGGCCTGGGCCTCGCCGCCGACGCCCGTTCTGTCTGTCAGCATTCCTCCGCCTCCCCTCCGTGTTCCGCGGGCAACTTACTCCAGGCTGTGCTCGGACGGCGTGGACGAGATCACGAGCGTGGGGCGACGATTCCACAGCTGCGGGATGTTGGGGAACATGATGCCGTTCGTGACGTTCTGCAGGTGGTTTACTGCGGTCAGCTTGAGTGGATCCTCGAAAGCTCACAGGTCGACACCTCGGGGTCGACACAGTCGAGGACGCCGACGGCGTCATCGTGCAGCTCTCCGTTCTCGTGGATGACCTCGGTGTTTGCTCTCCTCCTGCGGCGGGGCGTGCTGCCCCCATGCCCGTCATCCGATATGGACGACATGCGGACGTTGATCGAGCTCCCGGCCTCGTGGTCGTCGCTCGCGCTGCCCCCGCTCGTCCGGCGCGCGCTCGCGCGCCGCTCCGCCTCGCGTATATTGTCCAGCGGGCGGAAGCGCGGCGGGCGCACCTGCGACGGCATGGTGACGCTGACCGTGTGCGCGCGGTTGCGCGTGCGCACCGGCTGGATGGGGGCGAAGCCGCTGGTCGTGGGCGACGTGGGGAGGGAGCCCATGGGCGATGTGGGCTGCGAGGCGGTGATAGTGGGTAGTGTCTGGGGGAGGGAGGAGGCGGCAGAGGACGGTATAGGACGCACCGTCTCGCTCGGGGCGGGCGCCGGCTGCGGGACGGGAAAGCCGACGGGCTCGACGTGCCCCGCGCCCCCGGACGGACCGGGGAGCGGGGGCGACGCCTCGGGCATACTCTCTAACGCGGGGGCTCGAACCGGGGTGGGGAAGTGGACGGGGTCGTCGCGCACGGCCTCGAGCGAGTAGCATCGCACCGGGCGCGGGGGGCGGGGGCGGGGGCCGCGGGGGGCGGTGGCCCCTGGTGCTGGGGATGCAGGGGCTGGGGAGGCGGAGGGAGGCATGGGTCCCGGGGCGGGCGATGAGTGTGCGATGGGGGTGGCGGAGGCCGAGACGGAGGCGGAGGCGGTGCGGGGTGTCGCTGGCCCCGGGTCGGCGGGCTCGGGCGGGCTTGTTTGGATCGCCGAGGTCTGTGCGGGATGGGTGGGAGCGGATCCCACGCCGTCCCCTCTTGGCGGCGAGGACATTGTTCTCTCACACGCTCCTGCACAAAGAACAAGAGGTCAAGTTGGAAGTGTAGGTGTAGTTAGTGGGGGTTGTGGCCGAGATGAGATGAGAAAGAGAGTGTGATGATGATCTGCAAAAGTGGACCGGGATCGAGACCGAGGGGGACCGAGGGTTCCTTGCTGCCAGCTGCCGTTCATTGCCTTCCGCAGCCCAAGCCACCGCGCCACCGCGTGGGGCACACTTGCCACTTTGCGATCGACATGCCGTCACAACAGCCGTCCCTCTCCATCTCCGCCTTTGACTTCATTAGGTCCATTAAGATGAGTCTAATACAGCCCCTATGACGCATTTGAATAGCGACCCTGCTCTATGAACGTAACCGTGGTGACTGACCTCTTACGCTCTCCTCGCCGACCACGCAGCCGCCTCCTCGACGCCACGCCGTACGCGAACGTGCATGAGCACGGGGACGGGGAGGGCGAGCATGGCAGCGAGGAAGACGAACCCGAGGCGGATGTTACCCGTCGTGTCCGCGATGAGGCCCACGATGAGCGGGCCGACGAACGAGGCCGACTTGTCCGTGAGCGAGAAGAGGGAGAAGAAGGTTGACTCGTGCCCCGGCGGGATGATCTCGGCGTATACGGCACGGGCGTACGAGTTGAACGGGCCGTAGAGCTGGCGTCAGTGGGAGGCGTAGGGCGTGGGGTGAGGGGGAGGCTTCGGGATTCCCGTGTGTCCGGTCGTCCGGTCCGGGACACCTGCGGAACCCGTATCACCCCGCCTCCGGTGGTGGTTGATAGCAGGAAGGGGAGAGCGCCGGAGTGTAGCTGGCGTGTGAAGTCAGTGTTCAGAGGGAGGAAACTCACAAGACCAAACCACGCGGCGGCGACATACATCTCCCACTCGGTCCTCAGCCCGCCGACGGGGATGATCAGCCCCGCACAAGCATACAGGGGCAGCACCTGCGCGCCGATCACAATGTAAACCAGCAGGCGGAGGTTACTGAGCCCCAGCCGCCGCTGCACTCTCGGCGCGTAGATACTGCTCCCGACCGCGACGAGCTGCATCACCAGCCCGATGACGATGACCTTGGCCGGCGACATGTGGAGGTGCGAGCTGGCGTACAGGATGGCAGTGTACGTGGTCGTGTGGAAGCCGTCCGAGAGGAAGATCCACGCGAGGAGGTAGGTGAAGAGGTTTGGGAGGAGGCGGATCTCGGTCGGCGTGACCATGGACGCGACGCGGCGCCACGACGTGCCCAGCCACCGCTGGGGCGCGGGGTGGTGCGGCGCGCCCGGGAGCCCTAGGGCCGCGGGGACGGTGAATACGCCCCACCACGCTGCGCTAAGCCCGACGGCGAGCATGAGGGAGCGCGTCGACCCGCCGCCCATGACGACGGGGATGGAGAGGAGGGCGAGCATCGCCACGCCCGAGAAGAAGCCGATCGCGACGCCCGTGGACGAGATGCGCGCCATCGTGCGCGAGAGCACCTCGCCGTACTTCCCCCCCGCGGGGGTGAGGAGGGCCTCGTCCTCGCCGTCCTCGGCGCGCAATATCGAGCCCACAACGGACGCCGCGTCCGCCTCGTCGAGCCCGCCCTCGACCTCGGGGTCCGAGTCGTCGTCCGTCCGCGCCGCGACGACGGCCGGGTCCTCCCGCGCCAGGCCGGGCAGGAACGCGTTCGCGCACACAATGCTCCCGGCGTACGTGATGTTTCCGACGAGGGTGATCAGCGCCCCGACGACGGGGAGGGCGGGCCGCGGCGTCCCCGGGATCACGAGGAACAGGGCGGCCGTGAGGCTCCCTACCGCCGCGAAGGAGACGAGCAGGCGCTTGCGCCAGTACGCGTGGTCGGCGAGCGTGCCGATCGAGATGATGCCCAGGGCCTGGAGAAAGACGGCGGTCGACTTGACGTACATTGAGAAACTTGCCGTGTCGACCCACCGGCCCAGGATGTGTGCGCGGCACGCGACCGGCGTCGCGCCCGGCAGCGGCTTCTCCCGCGAGCACGGGGTCGTGTAGTCTGGCGCTTCGAAGCCGATCTCGCGCGCCATTTCTGATGTCAGCTGATGCGGACTTTGAATAGCTCACGCTCGAGCGTGATCGGGAGGAAGATGGCCTGGCGTCAGCGATCGGTCGAAGCCTGCAGCTTCGCTGCCTTGGCTAGACGCACCATGGCGCATGCTGCGAACACTTCCGCGGCGAAGGCATACCAGTACCACGCCCGGACGTGGGGTTCTGGTAGCTTCATGGTGGATGAGGTGTGAAGGAACGCAGGAACGCAGGATGGGGAGACGCGTTACGCGTCATGCCTTGCAGCGACGACCTCCACGCCTCCACTTTAGACGACTGGGTGGCAAATCGCGTCCTCCCGCCATCACTTTGCGTCCAACTTGTATGCCCTGCATTGCTCTTTGTCTATGAATCGACTATTGTAATCACAGCCACATGCACTTCTTTGCTTGCTCCATGCTTCTTCTCTTGTTGCTTTAGACATCTGCGCGTTAGCTCGACCACTTCCCATATCTCACAGTATGAGTTGCCCGCCTGAGCGTAGTTCATCGACGACAGCTGGTCCTCGGACATGCGCTCCTGGTACTTTTCATGCGTACGCTTGAACGAGGCAATGCTGGTCCGGATGGTGGCTGAAATGGGCATCGGCTCGGACACTCGGGGTGCGAGCACGTCGGCGAGGAGAGGGGGGATGAACTTGGGGACAGTGTAGGGGAAGGCCTCGACGATCGCCACGGCACCGAGGACGGCGGCGTGCAGCTCGACGATCTTGGCCTGGTACGCCGGGTTGACGACGCCGGGCTCGAGGAAGTGCCGCGGCACCTTGATGGTGTTGATCTCGCGCGTGAAGCGGTCCTTGAGGACAATGACCATTGACCGCTGCGAGCAGCGCAGGAAGCTGCCCAAGGTGACCGAGGCCATCTCGCGCACCTCCTGGTTCGGGTCCTTGAGACACGTCGAGATGACGTCGAGACACTTGGCCTTGCACGGCTCCGACAGGAGCGACAGGTTGCGGAAGTAGGTGAGGGACAGCACTGGCATGCAGTGCATCTTGGTGCGCCAGGACTGGAGTCAGCCAAGCCAAACGTCAAACTCACGGTCGAGTGCTGGAGGATCGTGATGAGCTGCATCATGAGCGGCTCCACCAGCTGGAACGCAGGGGTGATCGAGGTTATCCACGCGAGGAGGCGGCCGGCGATCGCCTGCATCTCGTTGTTGTCGTTCATCTCGCGGAGCTCAAAGATCTCGGGCAAGATGGGAATAAGGTACGGGAACGTGCCGACGGCGTGCACGTCCGAGAGCTCTATCGTGAGCCAGTGCATCACTGTTGTCAGCTTGGCCGAACATATCCAGAGCTCACTCGTCACCGCCGTGGTGTCGTGGGCCGACATTATCGCCTTGGGGCCGTGGGGGCGCTCCTTGCGCAGCTCCTGGAGGCGCGCGACAATCTCGGTGAGCTGCGACTGGAAGGGCGGGTTGCGTAAGCCCATGATGTCCAGGTTGCACTCGGGGTCGCCCAGCACGGCATCCACAAGGGCGTGTGCCGAAGGGTACGAGGCGTTCCACTTGAGCTGGTCGAGGCCGTTGAGGACGGAGCCTATCAACGCGCGCACGTCCGCGTACGGGCAGTCGAGCGCGCGGAAGTATAACTGCTCGAACTCGGGAGACCAGGCCTCAAATCGCCAGCGCAAGCAGCGCAGCACCGAGCGGCACAGTTGCACGCGGCGGCTGAGGTCGAACGCGGAGCCGCCCTGGAAGTCGGCGCCAAGAGCCGTGTCGAGCATGAAGTCGACCAGAGGCTTGTAGCGGCGCGGGTCCTGCTCGTGGAGGACGTACTCGACAGTAATGTCCCAGCACTTGACCGTGTCCTGGCGGATGTTGCGGAACAGCTCGGGGAGCAGGGGCGTGAACCAGTCCCAGAAGTCCTTGCGGTCCTTACCAGGCCACTCCCACGTTCCGCGCAAGAGACCTGCGAGAAGCTCCCACATGGCACGAGTGATGTGGCGGTCGTACACCTTCTTGGCGTCCATGTCTGTAAGCATGTTCGTCACGATCGGCACAATCTGGTCCAGGATCGGGCGGCCGATGACCTGGCAGAGCGACAGGATGAGGTCGATGTGGTTCGCGGACGGGTAGTTACGCGACTCCTCCTGCGACCAGAAGTCCGAGAGGCGGTTCCACCACGCGGGGTCGTTGATCGCGTTGTAGACGAGGTCGACAGCTGGCTTGCACGCCGGCTCAAGGTTGAAGACCTGCTCGTCCCAGCCAGAGAAGCGGGAGACCTCCATCTTGCGGCCCCAGCAGAGCCACCCAGTGTCAATGCGGTCCTGGAGGACTGAGTCGTCCTGAGGCGGCTCGCGGAAGCTTGCGAGATACTTTTGGGTGAAGTCGGGTCCGACGTTGGTGAGGTCGAGTTCGCTGGCGAAGGGATCATACGGCTCTTGCAGGAAGAGGCGCTCGAGCGAGTCCTGCGAGAAGGAGCGCATCGTCGCCTGGAACAGCATGCGCGTCAGACCCGCCGAGCCGTAGTCGCGGATGCGCGGGTGCGAGTTGCCGACGTTGGTGAGGAAGAACTCGAGCAAGCGCGGGTCGGTAGGGCGGTCGCGGCGCGTCAAGGAGTAGAGGAAGCGCGCGGCTGACTGCTGGTACCTCCAGTTGAGAGTGGGGTCTTGAGTGGTGGCACGGACGTGGTCGACAAGCTTGTCGTACTGCTCGTCCTGGAACGCCAGGCGCGCGACCTCGCCCTCGTCCGTAGCTTTAATGACCGCATCACTGGGCTTGACAGGGGCGCCAGTAGCGGCGATCAACTCGTCGGCCGCCTTGTCCGTCGCATCGACTCTTAAGTTGAGACGGAACATAACCGGCTCGCGCAGCTTGGAGAGCAGCTCGTCGATCGCCTTGCCGACCAAGGTCTGAATCGAGGCCTTGGTCTCGTGGTGTGCGCCGAGAAGGCAGTCGACCAACTCGACCAGCCCGCGCCAGTCGCGCGCCATGCGGGCCAAACCAACGATGTTGTAGCGGAGGACATAGAGCGCGCCCTTCATGCGGTCCGGGTCGTTGCCAGGCTGGAGCGCGTCGAAGAGCGTGGGGAAGCAGAGCACCCACGAGCCGCGGTACGTCTTGGTGATCGAGTCGAGCTGGGACTGCGCGCGGCGACGGATGCGCACAAACGGCGACAGACAGAACTCGAGCATGCTCATGATGAGCTTGTCGTCCAGAGCCGAGCGCACACGGTAGTAGCTCGCAGTCATTAGACGGTTGCTGTGGTGCACCTGTGCTGCACCAAGGAGGACCGAGCGGTGCTGCTTGCGCTGGCCATCGTACATGCGCTTGCTGGCTTGCAAGTTCTCGTACGCAGAGGACGCGCCCTGGTACTTCTTGGAGCGCATGCCGTACGAGACTAACCAAGACCCGATGGTCGCAACGAGAAGCTTGACACTGTCGACCGAGCTGTCGGAGTCGCCCGCGGTGCGCATGATGTTGGCGGCGCGGTGGAGCATCTCTCCCGTACGAGTGCGGAACTGCACCACGCGCTGATAGCGCGGGTCGTTCGGGTCCGTGAGGAGGAAACCGGCCTTGTACGGCGGCAGTAACTGCCACAGCTCCTTGGGAATGTAGGATGGTGCGACCTTGCCACCCTGTTTGAGCTCCTCCCGCTCCTGGATGAGCGAGTATGTGCCTAACAGCACCTCGTCGACGAGGTTCATGGCACGGCAGAAGTCGTTGATCCAAACCTGGTCGCCGGTGCGAGTGTCGAGGAGGCCCTCAAGCGTGGTGACCGCCTCGTCGGCGAGGCCAACGACCTCCAATGCCATGTCGACGTCGGCATCGTTCGGGCGCTTCCACTGCGGCAGCGCCTCGTTGGGGCGGTACAGCTTGCCCCACCAGAGCGTGTGGTTGAGCTTGAAGTCGTCGCTGTCGCGGTCCGGCTTGTTGAGCAGGTTCATCTCCTCGAGGTAGAGGGCAGTGAGGCAGCTCAACGTCTTCTCGACGATCTTGCCGGTCCAGGCCCAGCCGCGCTCCGAGTATGTGTTCTTGAGCATCACCTTGAGCAGGTCGATGTAGTCGGCGCGGTGCTTGGGCAGGTTGAGGCGCCCAGGGACGAGGAGGCCGTAGAGGATGGACTGCCACCAGTGGAGTGGGGCGTCCGATGGCCTGGGGATGGAGGTAGTCGTGGTGCGAGTAGACGACGCGCCCGCCTTGAGCTCACTGATGATGCGCTGGCGACAGATGGGGAACAGGCGCTCAAACACCTTTGTCGCGTTCGCCGCCGAGAGGTTCTTGACCAGCTCGCCGACCGCGTCCACGGCATTGGAGCGAGTCGTGGTGGTGGCATACTCGACGACCTGCTCCAGAGCAGCGTCAAAGAGCTTCTCGTCCAGTGCAGCAAAGATGGCGCCACAGGTGTGTAAGACACTCTGTAACGTCAACATCTCGGTCTTGCCACCAGCGCGTCCAGTCTTGCCACCTTCCTCGGGAAGGTTGGCGAACAGAAGCAGGACACGGCCAAGGAACTCGGGCACCCATTCGCGGAACGCGGCGGTCGACAGGCGAACGCGCTCGTTGACCTCGTCATCGTTGAGGGACTCGAAGTCGTTGGTGATGGGGTCGTTCGGGTCGTCCTCGACCGTGATACGAGGTGCCGTGCGCAGGGCTCGCGACCCGGCCTTGACGGCCTTGGCCTTGTCCTCGTCGACCTCGGAAATGTCGGCGATGCGGATGTAGTCGACCATGTTGCAGATGGCCATACACGACAAGCCTGTCTTGGTGGGGTCGTTGAGGTCGATGCCTGGCAGAAGCAGGGTGAAGATGTCGGCAACGTACATGCCGCCGTAACGCCACAACTGACGGCCAGCCATAGGGAAGGCGACGGCAGCGACGGCAAACGTCACAGACGCAGTACGCTGCGTCTCCTCGAGGCCTTGCAGCGACGGGACCGCGCGCTCCATAATCGCGGGCATGATCAGGTCGGGTTCGAGCAGCGCCAGGCGACGCAGTGTCGAGATGGCTGGCTGAGCCGACTCCATGTCCTTGTTGAACATGGCCGAGAGCGCGACAGGGCGAAGGCAGAGCACGAACGCGCGCTTGATCTCTGGGGTGAGGCGCCACTCGAGAGGCGTCTTGCAGGTTGGCTCCTCCTCCTGCTTCCAGCGCTGCACAAAGTTGTTGGTGAGATGCGACAGGAAGGCAGTGAGGAAGGCGGACCATGGGCCAGCGTTGCTGGGGTGGAAGAAGGTCTCGCAGCTCGTGATGAGGTTGGAGAGATGGTCCAGAGCCTTGGAGCCAGCGAGGTACTTCTTGCTGGCCTCGATGCGCTCGCCTGCGGCGGCAAGCGAGTCGGTGCTGCCGGATCTGGACATGGCGGTGAAGCCATTCTTCACGCGCGCCAGTGGGTCGAGGTGGTTGCCGCTAGTGTGAGGAGGGTGGTGGGGCTCGGCGGGAGTAGCAGAGCGCGTTGGCGCACTGTTGGTGCCAAAGGGCATGATTGGGGAGTCTTCGGCCATGCTGTAGATGATGACCTCGGCGAGACTCTGGGTGCGGTCGATCGGCTTCTTCGCGTCTAAGATCTTCTTGCTCGTACGCGCGTCGGCAGCGGTGATGGACATGCTGTTCTGCGATGCCAGGCTACCGCCGACCGGGACGTCTGGATGTCAGTCACGTTCACCTCACCAACTCACTCAAGGAGCGCAGGCACTTGGACATGATGAACTCGAACTGCTCGTCGGTGAACACGCCGACGTCCTTGCGGATGCCGGCCCAGCTCGGGGAGCCCTGGTCCTCCTCGGCAGGAAGCAGGTCGGGGTCCACCCAGTAGTTGAGCCCATCGTTGTCCTGGAGGACCTTGCCCTCGACATCGAGCAGGCGGGCCTTGTGCTGGCGGTAGGCCTTGCGGGTCGATGGGTTGCGAGCCTGCTCCTCGGGAGTGTTTGTGCGGCCAAGGGGAATGCGGCTGAGGATGGAAGGATCTGACCGTGCGGGGTCGACGTGGGTGATCGCAAGCTGCCCGATAAGGTCAGAGGCCTGGTCGTCCCAGAGGCCACTGTTAAGGCCATACCACATGCGGAACACTGCGTCAGCCCGAGCCTTGGGGAGACGTACCGAGCGGGAGCCACTTCTCGCAGTGCGTGATGGGCAGGAAGTGGACCAGGAACAGCTGAGTCGCTAAGATCGAGTCCATGCTGGGGTCAAACTGTGGGAGTATGACCTCGAGCATCTCGTCGACTTCCCCGGGGTGGAAGAATCTCTGGGCCGTCTCTGCGACATTGAGGTAGACGGGCGCCAGGTTGACAGTGTGGCGCGCGAGCTTGTTGGGATGGGGGAAGAGCTCGTTGTACAACGCGTCGTACAGCGGGCGCCATGGCATGCGAAGGTCATGGATGGTCAATGTCCTGTCACTGGGGGTCAGTGGGAAGCTCCACACGCGGATTCTCACCTCAAGAAGGCGGTCAGGTCGTTGGCGCGGTCTTCAACAAAGGAGGTGCTGAGCCCTGGGATGACTAGGGCGCGTCAGAGCAAGCATATAATCCGCAACTCACAGAGGATCTCGTAGAACAAGAAGATGAGGCGGATCTTGATCTCCTTCTTCATGGGGTAGCCCATGCTTATCCATCTGGGCCACGTCAGTGGAGGCCGTGAGAACGCTCACATGTTGAGAGCCGAGGTCCACATGCGGAACCCGATGGACCACTCGCGGGCCTTGACACACTCGGTCAGGCGCGTCACAATGACCTCGAGGCGAGCGTCCATGTCCGCGAGGGACTCAACCTCGTAGGGGAGGGAGAGGGGGAGGCCGAGACATGACAGGCGGTCGTCGTCGGGCTGGTCGGTGGCAACAGCGGAAGGCCAATACAGTGGTTGTTTACGTTTGCGGATTGGTTTGATTAGGTGCGGGATGAAGTTGGCAGAGAAGAGGCGTGGTTTGGCAACGATGGGTTTGCGACGGATGCGAGGAGGCATGGTGCATGGAGAGTGTGAGAGAGAGGGGGAGGAGAGAAGTAGTGTCAGTGCAGGCAGTGGTGGATGGAGAAGAAGCAAGGACCGGGATCGATGACACTCACATGAAAGGCCGCGTTGGCGGTCCCAGATCCGGGAGTGGCGTCACCGTTCACGGTGAGCCGGTTCTCAATGGGGGAGGGCCACATGACACCCAAATCCTCAGTGTAGCACTCGTCTGTAAACGATGCCATGGTGCGCAAGCGTCGGCACATGGGGCATGGGCACAGGCGGAAGGGTGTGGGAGGTTCACAGCAGCCACAGCCAAAGAAGAGGGTTGTTCCAAAGCCAAAGTGTAAAGGCATGTCGGTTGTGTGGGGCGAAGGTAGTGGAGGCGGTGGCGGCGGCGGCGGCGTTGTCGTCGTTATGTAGAGAGGGCGAACGAGGAAGCATGATAGCGAGGAGGGGGCGCGCGTCAGTATATCTATCTAGACGTTGGAAGGCTCGCCGCGACGGGGTCCGATCATTGATCGGCGCGCTCACGCGGTCGCGGTCGAGGACTAGCGCGGACTCACCAAAATCCAAGCCGTCGTAG
>JAMALN010000732.1:0-27550 GCA_023630115.1 Cutaneotrichosporon sp. PK4640 | reverse complement strand
TCGCCCTCGGGCACGCTGTCGTCGACCTCGACGCGGCGGTTCCAGCCCATCGCCTCGGCCTCGCCGTCGTCCTCGTTACTCTCGGCCATGGTGGCCAGTGGCCACTGCTGAACTACGCCAGGGAGCGAGTGCCACCTCGTCTCGGGGGATGCAGAGGGCGGCGAGCGCATCATCTTGCCCGGGTGCACGCCAAGGCCCAGTCCCCTGCCGCCGTGGTACATCGACGCGCCGGCGCGGGGTGCGGGCTGGCCAGCATGCGGGTCGGCCGCCATCAGGCGGTCGAGGAAAACGGAGGAGGAGGGGTCGCTCGGCTGCCAGTCGGGATGTGTCGCTTTGAAGTGCAGGAAGCTCTTCTCCATCTTGTTGTCATTGACGTTGACGTTGCGGGCTGGGGCCGCAGGAGGTGCCGCGGTGGCGGGGCGCGCGCTCAGGCGCCGTGCGAGGCCTTGGGGAGGAGCCTCGTCCATCTCAGCAGCGGCTGCGGCGGCCTCGGGGCCAATATTGCCGGGCCGGTGGAAGTCAAAGACCGCAAACGAGCACACGAAGCCCAGGTCCTCGACGTGCACCGTCAACTCGCGGAAGAAATCGATGATCGCGCCACTCGATGGGGCCAAGCTGAACCACAGGATGAAAGGCGTGAGGAGCACCGAGATGATCTCCTGCACAAAGATCATGACCTTGAGCGCGAAGAGCTGGCCAAAGTCCGCGAGCACGGTCGGCGAGTGCAGCTTGCCCTCCCACTCGTGCGG
Source organism: Cutaneotrichosporon sp. PK4640 (assembly GCA_023630115.1). Lineage (NCBI taxonomy): Eukaryota > Fungi > Basidiomycota > Tremellomycetes > Trichosporonales > Trichosporonaceae > Cutaneotrichosporon > Cutaneotrichosporon sp. PK4640. The sequence continues at coordinate 26,801 of JAMALN010000732.1, read as the reverse complement.
AAGATAGTGCGTGTAACGCACGACCTCGCGCATGAGGTACTCGGGGTCGAAGACGAGCGTGTCCTCGGGGATCATGCCACGCGCGACGGCCATGATGATGCCGAAGATACCGAGGTAGAAGACAACGGAGCGGTGGGGTGTGATCTCAAAGTTGAGCGCCAAGTCGGTGTCAAGGATGGACACGACCGCGAGGACTGCCGCAAATGCGCCCGCAATGAAGGCAACAAAGCTGGGGTCAGCTTATCGTCATGAGCGACAAAGTTCACCGCATCAACAACGCCGTGCGCTCCTTTGGGAACTGGTCGATGTACTCCTTCGCGATGGGGTAGCTCTGGTTGAGACGCCGCTCGAAGAGGTGCGGGAGCTCGTTGAACTCCCGGAACTTCCACTGTGCGTAGAGGGTGTACTGTCGTCCACCCATAGATGAAGGGTTCTTGTGGTACTCCTGGATGTCAGCTCCAGAAACAAGGGCAACGAGCTCACCTCGAAGTAGCGGAAGAACGAGTAAACGAGGATGTACAGCACGATAACGGGCGCGAAAAGAAGGTTGAGCAGACCGGCGAGAGCAAACCGGCGCTGGAGGCTGATGTCAGCCGCAATGAGACGGCCACAGCTCACCTTGTTACCAGATCCTTGCGGCCCTTGCCGTGTACTACCTCCTTGCGCACCTCGCCAGTGGGCCCAAAGAGGAACGAGAATAAGCACACGCGGAGGTTGTGCTCAAGAGCCAACGTGAGAACGTTCCCTCCGAAGGTGAGGTACTGCGGCTCCTCGGCGCCCGTGGTCTTGGGGAGGGTGGCCTGCGGTGGGCCGCGGAGGAGCGCTGGCGGGACGATCTTGCGTACAGACACCGGGAGCGGGATGCGCACGCGCAGGTCCAAGAGGTCCTTGTTAAAGAGCGCGATGAGGTAGTTCTCCTGGCGCATGACGCGGCTGCTGTCAGCTGCATTCTTTTCGCACTGCGAGCTCACTTGGCGATATCGTGTGCGTCGAGCTTGGCCTTGGGCTCTGCGCGGCCGACCATTGTCGCGAGCGCGTTCGCGCCTCCGTTGGAGAGCGAGGTCACGGGGTTGTCCTTCTTGACGTCGTTTATGAGGCGCACGATCGTGGGCCATGGCACGGTCTGGATGTCGGACTGGCGTCAGCTACGAGTCGGTGGCACTTAGCTTACATCTTCCACGCCAAGAAGGTGCGTGTAGAAGCGCCAGAGCGCGTTGAGACGCGGGATGTTCCGGACGAAGAAAAGGAGGCGGAGCACGAAGAACGCACACCCCGAAATGAAGAAGACCCAGTGGAAGAAGCCTCCCCTGTTGTCAGCTCAGTGCGAGACGTTCTTAGCTACCGGATCATGCACTGGCTGACGAGCACGTCGTTGAGCCGCCCATGCTCCCCAAAGTCCGAGTGGAAGGTGAGCAGCCGCCCATAGTCGACACAGCTCGTGAGGAACTTGAAGAAGCCGATCACGAACGCGATGGTGCTGGCGTCAGCTGTGGGTCACGCTCTCCAGCTTACATGAGGTTGAGCACCTGCGCGAGCACGATGCACCAGTACCCCTTGTTCTTGTAGTACTCGTATACCTCCTGGAGGAAGGAGTCGAGGTTGACGACGTTGGCCCACGCCCAGAGCGCCTGGTTGTACTCGCTCAACCCAGCCTTGCGGGGGTTGGGCGCGCGGGCTCGGTCAGGCTCGCCGCTGGGCACTTCATGGTACTTGTGCTTGCCACGTCCCTTTGTGCGGCGCGAGGGGCCTGGCGTGGGCGGGGTGGGGGGAGCGGGTGGCGCGGTGTCGGAGGTGCTGCTTGGGGTGGGGGGTTCGGTTGACGCGGTGGCGGTGGATGCGTTGGACTCGACGCGCTTCAGATCCTCCAAGGGCACCTTTGCCTTCGTCCGCTCCGGGGAGCTCTGGCGGCTGGGGCTCGAGCTGCTGGGACTAGGCCGCCGTCTCCACGGCCCGGGACTGGGGCTCGTGACCCGCCCCTTCCCCTTGATAGTGCTAGCCTGGAAGAGGAGGGAAGGGGGCGGCTCGTCGTCCGAGCTCGTGTCCTCTGCGGGGTTGCGGCCGAAGGGTGCCCTGGGCGTCGGCGTCGGTGATGTGGGTGGAGAGCGCGCCGTGTCGCTCTGCAGCTCGCGGAGGAGCTCGGCGCTCGGCGAGTCCAGTGGGTCGAGGGGCACTCGTTCGCGTGACTGCCGGTCGCGCGGGTACGACGACTGGGCGACGGACGCGTACGGGTTGAGGAGGTTGAGGAGGGAGTTTGCCGGTGGGCTGGGCATGGTTGCCGCGATGCCGTGCGGCGATGACGGTTGGAATGGGAGGTGGCGAGGCGAAGAGATAAGTACGACGCGACGAGGTGCGTGGATGGGGGGGACTGTTGTCGTACGGTGGGAGAGTGACGCACCCCGCGGGGTCAGGCTTGGTGGGTGGCAAATGACGCGGTTCGGGACCAGTATTAGGCCCGCGACTCATTGCACACCTGGAGAATTAGGCGTCCGACGCGTCCAGATGAGCGAGGTGACTGTATGCGCGTATGCGCGTCTGCGAGATTGATTTCCACCTCGCCTCTACAATCTCATCGACACAACAACCATGACAGAAGCCATGGACATTGACGAGCCGATACCCGCGCCTGTGCGCCCCGCCAACGCCATGGCGGCGCTCATGGCCGGCGCCAAGGCAAAGGGCAAGCAGAAGGAGACGACCGTTGTGGACGCGCGTGAGGGATTGCCATGGTGCGTCTTCGCCTTCCCTGCCCGCTACGCCTTGCCGCGCATAAGCTGACAGCAGGGTCGAGAAGTACCGCCCCGAGAACCTCGACGATGTCGTGTCGCACCAGGACATCACAGCGACGCGTGAGCTGACGAGTCCGTGTGAAGCTGACAACAGTGGAGAAGTTCATCGAGGCCGGGCGGCTGCCGCACCTCCTCCTCTATGGGCCGCCAGGTGAATCAGCTGCCAGAGTTTCGGACACGCTGACAGCAGGAACGGGCAAGACGTCCACTGTCCTCGCACTCGCGCGGCGGCTGTACGGCCCCACGTTCCGGAAGCACATTCTCGAGCTGAACGCGTCCGACGACCGCGGCATCGACGTCGTGCGCGACCAGATCAAGAGCTTTGCGGCGACCAAGGTGCTCTTCTCGTACGTCAGATTATGAGATGGCGCTGACGCCCAGCAAAGGCGGGTTCAAGCTCATCATCCTTGACGAGGCGGACATGATGACCCAGGCCGCGCAGGGCGCGCTGCGCCGCGTGATTGAGCAGCATACCAAGAACGTCCGGTTCGCGATCCTGTGCAATTACGTGAACAAGATTACGCCGGCGATCCAGTCGCGCTGCACGCGCTTCCGCTTCTCCCCCCTCCCGGAGAAGGAGGTCGCGCGAAAGGTCGACGAGGTCGTCGAGAAGGAGGGGTGAGCTCACTCCTGTTCATGCAGCTGACGACAGTGTCAACATCACGCCGGATGGACGGGCGGCGCTGCTCAAGCTCGCGCGCGGAGACATGCGCCGCGCACTCAACGTGCTCCAGGCGTGCCATGCCGCGTATGAGAACGTCGACGAGACAGCGGTGTACAACTGCACAGGCAACCCGCACCCCGAGGACATCCGTGCAGTCGTGGAGAGCATGATGTCCGATGAGTTTGGGACCGCGTTCACCCGTGAGCTTGACCGTTTGGACTGCAGCTGACCGAAAGGCATCACCGCGCTCAAGGCCGAGAAAGGGCTCGCGCTTCAGGACCTCATCGCGGGCGCATACGACTTCCTCGAGACGGTGGAGTTGCCCGTCCAGTCCCGCGTGTACCTCCTCGACCACCTGGGCCAGGCAGAGTACGTCTCCCCCGCGGCATGCACTGACCCAGACATCGCCTGTCCCTCGGCGGCTCGGAGAAGATGCAGCTCTCGGCGATTCTCGGCGCGTTCAAGGTCGCCGTCGAGCTCTCGCAGAAGAAGGTGTCGCTGAAGAAGTAGATCGTATCTGTATAGCATGCACGCTGTAACCTACACTCGTCCGTCGTTGTGCATGCACGCTGTAATGTACACTCGCCCCCAGCATTACACGCTATTCGACTAGAACTAGAACACATCGTCATCGTCGTCAACCGGCGCTAAGAGCGTCGGCACGCTGTCGTCACGGAAGAGGCCACCGCCGCGTGGCGGGGCAGGGCCGAGGGAGCCAACGCCGCCGAGTGAGCCGCGGAACTTGGAGAACTCGGACTGCAGATCACGGTTGCTGCCCCGCATACTCATGCTGAGCTTGCCCAGGCGAGAGACCTTCGGCCCAAAGTCGGCGTCGAGGCTCTCTCGTGCCGCGTTGGGGAACGGCACGGAAGTTAACGTCGGCACGTCGTCGTACTCGCCCTCCTCTTCGGACTCGAGCGTCGTCGTGATCCACTGGAACACCGCGTGGAGCTTGGTCTCTGCGTCGTTACAGCGGGTCGCGAGCACCTTGTTCTCCTCGGTGAGCAGGCGGCAGTTTTCGTCGAGACGCAGCGCGTAAGCCGACTTGATGCGCATCTTCTCCTCGAGCCTCTTGTGCTTGTCCACCCACTCGCGCTCGACGTCCTGCTTGACCTTGCGAGACGGCTCGCGGAGGTGGCGCTCGTAGTCGGCTGCGATCATCCGCAGCTGGCTGACCTCGTCCTGGAGCTCGAGGATTTTTGCGTTTGGCTCCACTGGTCGGGCGTCGAGCGCAGCCTTGAGGAGCTCGATCTCCGCAGCCTGCTCCTGCGCCTTCATCTCCGCCTCGTGCAGCTGCTCGCGGAGGACAGCCTCGGGCCGAGCCATGTCGACGTGGTATTTTAACTTGGCCGGGCTTAACGGTCGTGCAGCAGGAGTGCCGGGCACCGCCAAGTTGCCAACGGACGACGAGGTGAGAATAAGACTCTTGAGCTCGTTGAGACGCGACTCCATCTCCTGGCTCTTGACCCGGTCACTCTTGCTCGACATGGAGGGGTTGTCGAACTCCTTCTCCCGCAATTGCGCCTTGAGGTCGGCGATCTCGTTCTGGTACTGCTGGATGAGGGCCTCGGGGTCGACGACCTCCTTGCGCTGCGCCGAGAGCATGACACGCTTGAGGCCTTGCGCAAAGTTAAGGGTAGAGTTGGACTCGGGCATGTTGATGGACGCTGGAGAGATGGTGCAGATGACCGAGATGAGCGCGTCACCAGAAAGCGAGGGTTGGAGCAGGCGGGTGCTGCGTGTTAGCTAGTTGCTGGGCCACTTCAGCTTACAGCTTGCTGTCGCGGTATGGGACGTGCTTGACATCGCGGTTTGACGCCATGTCCGCAAGCTTGGAGATTACGAGCTTGAGCGTGAGGAGGCTGGTGTCAGCTGCGATGTCGTAGACCACCTAGCTACTCACGACTGGTTGATATGCCGTCCCTCGACGTTGCGCTCCTTCGAGCTGGTGTGCTTCTCCGAACCCGCCAGGTCAATGATCGATAAGGTGCTGATGCGTGTCGCCTTGTCGCGGCCAGGCGTTCTCGTCCCATCCGCAGCCGTGCGCGACTCGATCGTCATCCGGAACACACAGTGGGAACGGGACGAGCGCGCGTTCCAGTCCGTGCCGCCGACCTTGCGACGTTCCTCGCCCATGCGCAGAAGTCTGCGCACCTCGTCCTCGGTACGCACGCCGCACTCCGTGAGCCCGTTGATGACCACCTCGCCCTTGCGCCGGCCCTCGCTGAGCGTGAGCTCGCGGCCGTCGGGCGAGAGAAGGTCTATAATCGTCTCGTTGTAGAGCTCGAGGTACGATGCGCGGAGGAGGAACTCGCGGTCCGGCGACGAGCGGATCTGCTGGAACAGGTCCGCGATCGCGAGCGGGATGATGCCCGGACTCTGTGGGGCGCCGGTCAGAGTGAAGGTCTTGCCCGAGGCGGTCTGGCCGTACGCGAAGATGACGGCGTTGTAGCCCTCCATCGCGGCTGAAGTTAGCTCAAGTCGGGGCATGCAGCTCACAGAGGACGTGCGCTCGGGCCGACGTAGCGTATGTGCGCGCGTTATCAGTCTCAGGATCGATAATGCGGTCTGTGGTCAGCGTGACGACCAAACAACGGCGCACCGAAGAACCACTCCTTCTTATCACGGGTGCCATCGCGCACAAAGGCGGGCTTGATCATGCGCAGGTCGTACGCGGGTGTGACCCAGGCGATCTGGGACTCTGTCCGGAGCTCGGCCTCGGACGGCGGCCGCACGCTGGGGTCAGTCACCTTCCCCCGCCCTGACGAGGTAAACATACCGGATGGACACGAGCACTCGCTCGCTCTTGGCGAGGCTCGGGGTCGGCTCGAGGTTCTCGAGCACGTAGGCGGTGTGGTTGGCCTCGTTGGTCCACACGTCCTTGGTGTCGATGGGGAGCGGGGGAGGGCGCCCGTTCGTCGTCCCCAGCCCCGACCCCTTGGGCTTGACGAGCACTCGCGGCCGGGCCTCGGGGGTGGTGGGCGCCTTGACCTTTATCTTCGGTCGGTCAGGCATGGGGAGCATCGAGGTGGGCGACTCGGGGAGGTTGTCATTATGCGAGCCCAGTGCAGCGCGGGTGGCGCCTAGGACTCTGGGTGTGATGGCCGACTTTGGGCGGGACGACATCTTGACCTTGGGCGAGCCTGTCGGTGTTGCGCGTGCAGAGACGAGCGACGACGACATCGTCGGTGTGGTGCGGGGTGGATGTTGTGTTGTTGAGTGGAGCGAGGTGAGGAAGGTGGAGGAAGGTGTGTGGAGATGGGGGGTAATGTTGTGACCAGCCACTCAGATAGACTTGACGATGTAGAGTTGGCGACCAGAGGAGAAGAGTAATGTCGAGAGAGGTGAGAGCAGTGCAGCTGAGCAGCAGCAGCTCCAGATGGAGAGGGGAGACAGGAGAGACTGAGAGGAAGAGAAAGAGAGAGGCCAAACAGAGTTTGGTGTAGAGGAGTCGTAGCTTGCTTGATGGATGAGACGCGCAGGGGGGGATGGCTGCGCTCAATGTTTACACCACTTCCTCTGTCCTCCCGCCTAATCTCGTGATTTGATTCCGCTAAATCACTCGCGTCCATTCCTTTGCACCGTCCTAATTCCACTCAGTGATGATGAAGGCTGACGCAGCTCGAGCGCAGGCACGGCCTTCTCTCCTTCCCTTCTCTCGGATCTGCATTGTGATCCAAGCGTTCATGTCAACTCTATGTTCATCAGCTCATCACCGTCTGCAAAACCTGCGCAGACGCGCTCACCACAATAGGCAAGGTCGCGTCGGACTAAACAGGCAATTGAGGTCAACCACGTAATGACCCTCCCGCGGTTTTACGGCAATGCGGTCGCGCGCCAACTGCTAGGGGGAGGGGATGCCGAGCGCTGCGGCCCGACCCCGCACTGCTTCTGCGGGGCGAAGTTTCGGGGCGAAGAATCTGGGCCGGCCTCTGCACGCGCCTCCGATGCGCCGCCACGTCTCGCAGGGTGGCTGGGCTGGGCTGTGCTCGGTGCTCGTCCCATCTGGCCTCAGGTGGGGAGGACCATCGTATCCATCGGAACCCAGAGCGTCTCTCTGCCCCACTCTTTTGAGGTCAAGGACGGATTCGAGGGGTCACGTGCACGTTTGCCACCGCTTCAACTGCCCCACTCTGCCTCTGGCGGAGACGACATGGGCTTGCGACTCACAGTACTCACCTGCTCAATGACAGTGACGATGAGCCTCCGGGGCCCTCCAGGTGATTCTACGCATACTTTCCGCAGCCCACAACTCGCAACTGCTAGTTCATGCCTCGGCCTAGGCACTCTCGCCGTCCGTCTGCCGCGAGTGGGGATCGCTTCTCCCGATCCTCGGTGCGACTCCTGTGGTCGCTGTCGAGGTCGTCGCGGCCTCGATGACCGTCACGTCGTCACGGCGTCATGTCATGGCACGTCATGTCCTTGTCTTCGTCTGCGTTTGAGGCGTACCCCCTTCATGCCTCTATTACGCTGCGTGAGGCGTGACAGGAACCCACCGACACCACTGACGTCCGTTCTCCGAAAGCTGAACCCCTCGTCAATGGTAGTGGTTGAACGCCCCCCTGGGGGTCCACGCCGAGCGTCTGGGGCCTCGTCCCCTTGTCTAATCGCGGCGAAACGCCAGGAGCCGTATCGGCGATCAAGAGCGCCCACCTCCCTATCTAGGTAAGCCAAGCAGCCACGGAGGGTCATGTCGGATATGGGGGTGGCAAACGGGGCAGGCGCTGAACCATGAGCCACACTCAGCCTCAAACCTTCTTGAGTTCCAGTCCGGATGCGGGGTTGAGGAGGCCCCTCCTGGCGGCGCCCCTGTCTGATCGCAGGCGAAACCTTTGGAGCCGTGGCAGCCATCCAAAACTGCCAGCGTGCACTCTTCCCCCAAACCGAGTGGCCTGCCTTGGTCAGAGCAACCCCAGAGTGTACCCTCGCCCTGCCATCCCCTTACCCCGCAGGGCTGACGCCCCTCGTTCAGTCTGATGGTCACAGACCCCCAGCTAGGCCTCGAACCCAGCGATACCCCGCACACCCTCTCACCCAGCACGGCTGTACAGCCCTCAGTGTACCCAGTGATGACCCTCCGGGGCTCACCCACCCTGCAGTGTAAGCATGCTCGAAACACCAGGAGGTGAGCTACCACACTGCAACCCACCCAGGACGGCCCCTATACCTCCGACTGGCGGAGGCGACGAGTCACCAGGTCACTCTGGATCCGAGGCCCTCACTTCCCCACCTGAGAATCTAATCTCCCCACAGCCAAGAGAGCGGTACGAGGGCCGCCGGGCCTGCTCCACGCCTGTCTCTTCTGTGACTGTACCTCGGCCTGTTCCTCTGAATGTACGTCCGCCTGCTCCACTGCTAGAGGCTCTGCCTGTGACTTGCCTCGCTTCCCATGGACTCAGCCTGTTCTCCTGCCTCACTCGGCATGACGGACTCTGTAGCACCATCGTCCTAGACAATGACGACGCTGATCGGCCTGTCGCCGCGACCCCATACCTATCGAACAGCCGCGCCCAGCAGTGCGAGGGAGTGTCCGTGCGAAGATGCCGCAATCTAGCCGCCGTGATCCGAGGTCATGCCACTAGTCTGCTACAGTAGTATGGCACCATGATCTGAGGCCATGCCGTCCTAATCAGCCGAGCATGTGCGCACAGCCTAGCATGGGCGCACACGATCCCGCGGCCTTCGCCGTCTCCCCGGTAAAAGGCCGTGCGGTGCGGCGAGCGCACCGACTGAAGTGCTTTCGGCCGGTGTCTCGCACGGGTGTTCTCCGGAACGGTGGAGACCGAACATGCCGAAGACGAGGGTGGTATGCTTCCGCCGCGATTTGGGGTGCCTCGGATATAGACTGCGCTGCTAATAGCTTCCGGGCCTGAGGGTAGCGCCACCATACCCCGAGGAGGAACAGTGGAGAGGGGAGGAACGGCGACAGGAACGGCGGTAGGTGGGGGGAGGGGGGCGGCTACAAGCAGGCTGCGCAGACAGAGGGCGTTAGGCGATAACGTTCAGACGCTCGGAGGATTACGAGAGGACTAATTGCCAGAAGCATCGCTGCAAAATTGACACCGAGATATGGAGCGGGCCTGGGCGACCTCACAACCATCTGCTGCACGACGGGGAAGGTTCAGTAAACGTGCGCGAAGCTTGCATGTACATGTGGGCACGGATGACGCTTGCTCGCTAGCATGCGGGGTTGCGGGGGGCAACGAGCCAAGCCATCGTCTCATGTGTGCGTGTGTGAAGATCGAGTGCGCAACGGGATCTACGGATCTGGGCGGTGGGCGCCCATCTCTGATGATGTGAGCATGCCGAGCGCCACAGTGCCAGCTCGCCAGAACCACGCACAGCAATGAGGCGCTAAAGGCGCCCGCAGCGCCCGCAGTCTGGGCCAGATCCCGGCCGACCAGTCACCCAATCTAGCCGATGCGCCTGGTGCAACATCATCATCATCTACCCGATTCACTACTCGGTCTACTTCCGGGGGGACCACTATCTCAGTCCAGGCCCACGCAAAGCCCACCTAGCCCATGACTTCCGGATTAACTGGAGCCCATGGAGCTGGACCTCGCTGGCCCGACGCTCAAAGCCCGCGCCAAACAATGGTGCATATGCTTACTTGATTCTCCGGCTCAGGCCCGCCAGGGTACCTGGGCGGATCTACCTCACCCCCCCGTTCCTTATCGGGCCCTTATCCATCATTTCGAGTGCCCTCGCTTCGGGGCCACCGCCGGGCCCAATTTTACACAGTCTGCAGAGTCTGGGCCAGCGTCCCGCCCAGAGTAGTGACGAGGAGATTCGGGGTGAGGGGAGGTGGAGTGCGTTGCGGGCCTGGACACGAGGGCAAGGGCGAGGGACGGGCACCGAAATGGCTTCTCCCGATGCCGCCGGCACGCTCAACAACCATACTCTGAACTGGGACACCCCCGAAAAATCTGGGCGGTGTGCCGACACCGCCGTGGCGCTCACGCCAGCGAGTGCTTGTCGATGTGGTCGTGGAGTGTGAGTGCAAGAGCGTCCCGAATCAGATATAAACCCAGCTCGACGGGCTCGAGAAAGGCCATCAACAACAGCTCCGACTTCCACACCACCGCTAGACGCGACCACAGTCACTACACCACAAAAGCTTTACAGCACCACCACCAACCAACAACCAAAAATGCTCGCCTTCGCCTTCGCCACCCTTGCCGCGCTCGCCGTCGCCGCCCCCATCTGCCCCCAGGAGGTCGAGGAGACCGCCGCCCCCGCGGTCCTCGCCGCCGAGGCCCCCGCCGCCGAGGCCAACACCACCGCCGAGGCCAACACCACCGCCTCCGCCACCACCGGCACCGGCTCGGGTGACGCCACCTACTACGCCGTCGGCCTTGGCGCTTGCGGCTGGACCAACTCGGACTCGGAGAACGTCGTCGCCATCAACGCCCCCCAGTGGGAGGCCGGCAAGCACTGCGGCCAGTACGTCACCATCACCGGTGCCGCCGGCACCGCCCAGGCCAAGGTCGTCGACCTCTGCCCCGGCTGCGCCTCGGGCGACCTCGACATGTCCCCCGTCCTCTTTGAGGCCACCATCGGCTCCAAGGACATTGGCCGCGCCAAGATGGAGTGGTCGTTCACCGGCGAGGTCGACTCGGTCGCCGCCCCCAACGCCCACGCCCTCGCTGGCCTCCAGTAAGCGCTAGTCGCTGCCACCCTCGCTGGACGAGTTACGATCGCACACGCGCTGGACGCACACGAGCGCTGAGCGCACTTTTACGGCCTAGCGCCTTCATTACATTGGGCTGCTCTCGATGAGCATAGATTTTAGACGCGCAGAGCGCCACACCACACTCGTTGTAACCATGCATTTATAACTGTATTCGGGCCATCTTGGGTGCAGAAGGGGACGGCAGCGTCAGCGGCAGTAAGATTGCTTTAGTCTTCACAGAGGGTGGGCATAGGCCAAAGCAGTTGTGGGGGTACTGTAGCTCAGCCGAGGTAGGTTACTACCCCAGATTTCGCCAAACTCGTCTGGGCTTTCTTCCTGCTCGATCTGCACGGTAGCCAGATCTGGCAGCAGGTTGCCGTAAGCCATGTTCCCCCACCTCCATCGGAGCTCGACATGTACCGCAGTGACGAAGTGTCTCAGTCAGAGGAACTGGGCGCCTACTGATAGTATTGCTGAAACAACATTCAGGCACGGGCCGTAGCGTCCCGCCGTATCTAATCGCGCAGGCGTGACAACCCATCCGATGCACACCACTCACCTCATGGTCTCATGTTGACGCGTCTCAGCGGGAACGGCTTCTCCTGCACCACTCGGGGACAGAAGGGCTTGGAATTCATCCCCCAGGGACGCGACGCCATGTCGCGCCATGTTGGCCCCCACCCTGGTTTTGTACTCTGCTCATGTCATACTTCAGCGTCCTCACTGTTGGTCACGCCCCGCTTCTCTCCACCTTGCGATCTGAAAGACTGGTGGGAGTGTCGCCCAGCGCATTGCCTATAGTTTCCTCCGGGGTGCTGAGACAGATCGGCAGATGCTCGAAGTAGAGTAGTGTTTCGTGTCTGATCCCGACGTTGCAATAGCCGGTACAGCCGCGGCCCGCGGTATGCTTACGCGACGCGTCGCGCACGGCATCCAGTTCCAGCGTACTGGAATGCGTGCCGTGGAGCTTGGTTTCGTGCACCGAGGTGACACCGATGCCGGGGGCGGAAACGTCGGGCGGGCCAGGTCCGTTCTCACGAGGTGTAGGCTGATGCCGCAGACCGAGTACTGAGGTACGCACGAGTCCAGACCAGCTGATAACCACTACGGTGGTCGTCCACTCGGCTACCGATACAGTGCATATGATGATAATGCAAGGTGACTGCGTTGTAGAGTGGGGTTCCGTGCTTCAAGAAATGTCTTCTAGGCAGCATGCAGGAGAACAGGGAAGCGCCAGCTCGGCCGGACTGACCTTCCCTGGCTTTGGAGGTTGACTGTCTACTTGGCCGCGTCAATCTTCTTCTTCTGCGCGTCGGTGCACTCCCACAGCTTCTTGAGAGCGTCACCACACTCAGCCTCCACAACATCGTCCGGCTTGGACCCGTGCTTGTCCAGGCAGGTGCGGTACGCCTCGATGTGGGTGAAGCACGCACGCTTCATCTCAGCGAGGTGGGGCACGCTGGTGTCAGCTCCTGTAACGGGGACGCGAGCTGGGGACGCACCTCTCATCGGCACACTTGGTGAGCGCGCGGCCCTGCTCGCGACAGATGGTCCCCCAGTCGCCGTGCTGGTTGGCCTGCACGCACTGCCGTCAGCGAGGAAGGTGGAGTGAGGAAGGTCAGCAAAGTCAGTGGGCTCACGTTCTGGTACTGCGCCATCTGGTGTGCGCACTCTGCTTGTTAGCTAATCCAAACTCATCAGCTTACTGGCAGCGACTGCGTCGAAGGAGAAGTCCATTGCTGCTGCGTTGGGCGCGTTGGGATGGGTTGGAGAGGAGATCGAGGAGAGACGAGTCAAGAGATCAAGATGAGGAATGCGGGTGAGGTGGTGGAGGCGCGGGAGCAAATTGTGTTAGGCATGCGACCACGTGACTAGTTTGGAGGCCTAAGAGTTACCAGGCATGCTATTATCCAGGGTTTGGGGGAGTGCGCGTTGATGTTTCCCTGAATGTGGGGTTGGAGAGGTGCGAACTTGGTTGTACGGTGAGAGAGAGAGGTATGTGTAGGTGTGAGAGGTGTGTAGGGTGAGAGAGGTGAGAGAGGTACGATCAGCGGCGCAGTCTGACACTGTGCTCTCCACTCTCTCTCCAAGTCGACTCATCCACTTGCTCCTTCACCTTTCATCCTCTCTCTAGCTCTCTCATCTCTCTCCATCCTCTCCTCTCTCTCCATCCACATCCACATCACAGTCCCTACATCTTTCAGCTCTCCACTTGTCTCTGTACACTTCCCACAAACACTCCGGAATCCACAATCCCCTGGCTCCAGAGCGCTGGGCCACCGCTCTCTGGACGCGTCCTCGTCATGAGTAGCGCTCCTCTCACAGTGTGCCCCCGCAGTGACAGTGTCGCTGCGGATTCTGGCCCTGCCCCTAGTATGGCCGTCCTCAAAAGCTCGCGCGCCCGCCCCAACAAGAACCAGCGCGGCTGGGGCAACCTCCCGTCCCATCCACTCCAGTGAGTCGTTCCTGCGACTCGACACCCATCGCCACCACAACTGCCGGCTGACATCCAGCCTCATCCTCACCCATGCCCTCAACGACACGACACTCGACAATGCCTGCCGTGTTACACAGGGTGGCTACCCCGCCGCACTCGCATACACACGCCGCAATTGGCTGTCAGGCATGCGGATGGTGTCGAGCGGATGGAACACGGCTGGTGAGTTGATTCAGTCGTGAAACACGACACGTCCAGGCTAACGTGCTAGTCAACTCACACCCTTTCTGGGCAGAGCTCCTCTCCGTCATGCGTCCAGAGCTTGCTAGCATTCCAAGCGGCTCGACGTTCTCCGCTGCGCGCGCGATGACCAAGGAAGCCTGCCTTGTCTGCCGGCTCTCCCACCCGATGCGCCCGCCTCAGAAAGCCGAGTACCGCATGCCGATTAACAAGCTGCGGCCCATCCCTACCTGCCCCGGCCACTATGGCCAGATCTGCTCCCACTGCCTGCGTGTGCAGCCCAGCGACTTGCGCGCCGAACCGAATCTCTTCCTCCGCCGCCCAGTTCTCGGAGACGTCGACGAGTACGGCAACGCGCGCATCTACGAGGGTTTACTCTGCGCCCCATGTCGAGAGTTAGCCTTCACCGCGGCTCTCCGCCGCGATCTCGAGTCCTGCGCGCGTGGACGCGACGTCCGCGGGTTTGACAACGCCTGGGTGCACTCTGTCGCCTACAAGGAGCACGTCTTCTTTGGCGTTGGGCACTCTGACAAGATGGCGCGCCAGGCCGTCGACGATTGGTTCGCCTTGCAGCACACCTCCTACTACCAACTCTTGAACGAGATCGGCACCGTTCAAGGCCTCCTTCGCAAGTACAAGGTTCAGGCCTTCGAGAACCGCGGGATGATGTTCCCGAATCACGAGTTGGCGCAAATCTCGAGGGTCGTCTGGAGTGTGTTTGACGAGGAGGACCAGAGTTTCGACCTTTCTCGCCTCTATCGTCTGTGGTCCCACGATATCGAGTCCAAGGTGTACGACGAGTACGAGTACCGCCTCGACATCGAACGGATGCGGCACGGCATGAGCAACACATCTCTGTGGCCGTGGCTGCGCGAGAAGGTCTTCCAACGTGCTCTTGAGCTTTGGGCCCACGACCGCTTCCTCAATGGCTACTGGATCACGCCCTCGGATGAGATCGAGCAGATGCTCAACCCGGCCCAGGACATTCACACCCCCCTCCACGAGATTGCCCAGAATGTCTCGCGCCCTTCCGACTACGGCAGGCAGTCTAATGCCGAGCGCTGGCGTACGGGCAGCGGTCGTTTCCGCTTCAACTTCAACCCGCCCGAGCTGCGCGGCCGCCCCATTGAGCATTACCTTCCTCCAGACCGTCTCCTGCAAATGATGGATATGCGCTTCAACGAGGTCGTCAGTCTGCGGATGGACGCCGCACTCGCCGAGATCGTCCGGCCCCACACCACACTTCCTTACAACGAGTTCGACCGTATCGAGGCGCACCTAGCCGCCTTCAAGGGGCCGCAGATCATCACTCTCCTCGAGGAGCCGTACGCGTGGTTCGAAGTGGACGACACCAGTGGCAGGTGGCCTCTTACCCTCTTTCCCATCCCTCCAGGCTCCGACGTTACCGTTGCGTCTTCCATTCCCGACGACGAGGAGCCTGAGGAGCAGAGCTTTGCCAAGCTTGAAGACGCGGCGCCGGATGTGCCGGACGAGCGCGACAAGGGATTAGAGGGGCAAGGAGAGGACGACGACCTTGGCAAGCCGTCCGAGCCTCGGATCGAGGTGGTGGCGACCAACGACGACCCACCCTGCTATGGCATCGTGGACGGCTGGAGCACGACCTCCGACGAGCGTGACGAGTCTGACGCCGAGCACGAGGACCGCTCAAGCGAACGCAGCAACATGGAGTCGGTCGCGGACTCTAGCCCCCCCTCCCCCAAGGTGGGCAAGCGCAAGGCGATGGACGACGAGGACGGGCCCAACGAGGAGCGCGGGCCGCGCAGTAGACTTGGGTCTGGGCACACTTCACACTCGGGTGACTCAACCAACACAGCGCTGGTCACGCCGGACGAGAGCCCTTCCCTCCTCGCAGAGGAGCGCATCCAGGTTGCCGACGAGGATGACGCGGCCACGGATACGACTCCCGTGGCGGCGTTGGCGACCAACAACTCACCCGTTGCATCTCCCACGCTAGGCAAGCGCAAGTCTCCGGACGATGACGACCTGATTCGCCCACCTCGTCGCACGGCGTCGATATCCACGCCGACCCGCGCGACTAGCGATGCGAGCGACGACGACATGGGAGAAGGAGAGGCGAAGCACGACGCCCAGGCGCTCCCCGGTGATACCACGGGCATTAAAACCGAGCGGGGCACAGACCCCGGCAACATGGAGGAGGACGAGGCCAAGCAGAGCTCGGTCAACGACGAGGTTATGCGCCAGGGCGAGGCGGCGGACGCCACGATTGACGACGACACGGCGGCGGACAGCGAGGCGAAGCGTAGCGACTCGGACAAGCTCTCGTCGCCCCCGTCAACCTTTGAAGACGAGGACATCCTCCTGTTACCTCACCAGTCGCTTTCTGACGTGCAGAAGGAGTTCTCGACAGTCCGCGTGGCAGCAGCTACCGATGCGGAACGTTGGAGCCGCGGAGCATCCGAGTACTCGGATCTCTACGACTCGCAGTCGGACGTGTCGATCGACTCGGAGAAGCTCGCCGAGGTGCCCTCAGTCCCGCCGTCTTGGTCGCGACTCGGCCCCGGCTTTGACGAACTGCTTGCCAGTACGTGGTTCCTCGCGCGCGAGAAGCTACGACTTTGCCGCTGCGGTGTGTGTCTGCGCGCCAGGAAGGAGGCCGCCGAGGCCGAGCGCCGCAAGTATCTTGAGGAGGAGAACGATACCGTCGTCCCGGGCGTCCTGCGCATCGCGTAGCTTCTGTAAGGAGTATCATAGGGGAGAGGCACGAGCTGTCTATATTGTATATCGTTTGTGAGATGCACCAGTGTAGGGTGTGCTGAAGCCGAGGTCTGGGATGGGTGGAGGGGTGGAGAGGTGGAGGTGGAGGTTTGCCACTGGGTGGAGCGGGGCCAAAATTCAAAGCTTGGTGGACGATTTTGTTTTCGCACCCGCACCACTCGAGGGAGAGAGAGTGAACCTGTTGCTTGTACACTACTCCCACAGTCTTGACCCGTTCACTCAACACACTCGGTTCGCTCTTGAGACGCCCAACTAGCTGCCTCACAAGTGCGCCAGACGACCCTCTGACCCCACCGAGCGGTACCCTCGCGCCCAACCGCCCCCTTCCACACCTCCCACCCGCCCTCCCTCAATCCACTACACCATGTCCGACGCCGAAGCGCCCGCCAAGCGCCCCCGCACCGAGGAGGACGCGATGAACTCTGGGGGCTCGAGCACGCGCGGCAAATTCCAGAACCGCGGTCGCGGCGGTGGCCGCGGCAAGCCCTTCGGCCAGCGCGGGGGAGGGTACAAGGGCCCGAACCGCGGCGAGCGGATGAAGGACAAGGGGCGAGAGCGCGGGCGTTTCCCCTCCAAGCCCAAGAAGGAGCTCAACGAGGAGGAGATGATGAACGCCGACGCGCCGGTCAAGAAGGAGGTGGTCGCCGAGGACGGGGAGAAGGAGAAGCGCCTGCCCAAGAAGCGCGCGGCCGTACTTGTCGGATACTGCGGCACCGGGTACCACGGGATGCAGATGTGAGTTGGGTGAGCGAGGGTGTCACTCCGCACACGCGCCAGGTCATACGTTGTACGCAGCAGCTAACGCTTCAGCCAGCCCCACGACCCGCTCACGATCGAGGGCGACATCTTCGCGGCCCTCGCTAAGGCGGGCGCGGTGTCGCCTGAGAACGCGGTCGACCACAAGAAGGTTGATGTGCACCGTGCTGCGCGCACGGACGCGGGCGTGCATGCCGCCGGTAACTGGTGAGTCGTTGGTGAGGGGGTGCGCCGGGATCCTAGCGGGGCTGGCGTTTGGGGAACACTTCCAGCAGCCTGTACGCCAGACGGCTGGATCCCGTCAGCAGCTCGTCTACTGCGACCGCACGCGCTGACACCCAGCATCTCCCTCAAGATGATTCTCGACCCTCCCGTCCCCGCCGAGTTCGAGAACCTGACGGCGTACGTCAACTCGTTCCTGCCGGCCCAGATCCGGATGTGGGGCTTCGTGCGCGCCATGAAGTCGTTCCAGGCGCGCACGGCCTGCGACTCGCGCGTGTACGAGTACCTCCTCCCGTCGTACTGCCTCCTCCCGCCCGCCTCGACCGACCCCTTCGCCAAGACGCTCGACGAGACGTCGCCCGGGTGGCGCGACATTGTCAAGACGGGCCTCGAGTTCGTCGACGCCGCGCCCCCTATGCCCGAGGCCGCCGAGGGCGAGGAGCTCGACCCCAAGCAGCGCGGCGAGTTTGAGCGCCGCCGCGGGTGGCGCGTCGACGAGGACACGCTCAAGCGCTTCGACGCCCTCATCCAGCAGTACAAGGGCACGCACAACTTCCACAACTACACGGTGTACAAGGCGTTCGACGACAGATCGGTCAAGCGCTACATGATCAGGCTGGATGTGCGCCCGCCCGCGGTGTACGGCGAGATCGAGTGGATCTCGGTCCAGATCCACGGACAGAGCTTTATGCTGCACCAGATTGTGAGCTTTCGATCGAGACGTGGCTGACACCAGCGCAAAATGATCTCGATGGCGATCCTCGCCTGCCGCACGGGCACGCCGCCCTCGCTCCTCCCCGAGACGTTTGGCCCGAAGCGCATCCACATCCCCAAGGCGCCGCCCCTCGGCCTCCTCCTCGAGCAGCCCCAGTTCAAGGTGTACAACGAGCGCACGCGGTCCATCCCGAACCCGGACGGCGAGCCACGCGAGATTGTCGACTTTAGCAAGCACGCCGACGAGATGCACGCGTTCAAGGTCAAGTGGATCTACGACGCGCTGCGCCAGACCGAGCTCGAGACCAACACGTACCACAAGTGGCTCAAGCAGATCGACCACGGCTCCACCCGCGACTTTACGTACCTGAACACGCGCGGGGTGATCCCAGACGAGGCGTGCCAGAACCTCACGAGCAAGAAGTACGGTGGGCCCGGCGGGCAGCCGAAGAAGCGCGCGCGTGAGGGCGAGGAGGGTGGGGATGAGGGCGAGGAGGAGCAGGAGCAGGACGACAGCGATGACGAGGACAAGGAGATTGACCGCAAGGCGCTGGAGAAGGGCGAGTTTGACAGCTAAGCGTCTGTATGGATGTATGCACTACTGTTTCGTGACGGTATGGGTACAAGCCCTCGTGGTATCGCGGCGCTGTCACCCCCTACACCCGCCCGACCTTGATCCCCCGCCTCCGGCGCCACTTCTCGATCCCCTCGTTCCACGCTGCCCGGTCCGTCCCCCGCGTAATGAGCACCATGGTCACCCCCAGCTGCTCGACCTCAAAGTTGCGGTGCTCGTCGTCGAAGAACAGCTGCTGTTAGCTTGACCTCGAACAGGAAAGTTACCATCTGCTCGTAGGGGATGCCCGTCTTGCGGTGGATCTCGCGGAAGTGCTTCAGTTTGGAGCCGGGGTGGATCTCCATCTGCGTGAGCTACTGACCGCTTATTCTAAGCTCACAGTGTTGAAGTAGCTCTGCGCGCGCACGACGCCTTCTGCGCCGGGGACGAGGAGGAGGGAGAGGGCCTCGCGCGCGCTGCTGTTAGCTCGCTCGAGGACGTCCCAGCTCACAGTTCTGGGGTGTGCGTGCGCGAGGCGGCCGCGACGTGGATCCGGCGCTCCTTGAGCTCAGCGAAGAGGCCAGGGAGTTCACGGTAGAAGCTGAGCGACATCCCACGGCTGGTTTCAGCTGCAGCAGGCAACACGCCAGCTGATAAGAGTTTCTCCCGCCCCAGAGACGTTGGGGCAAAGGTGAGAGTGACGAGTGGGGGCAGGACGTACCGGTCAGTCAAGTGGTTCAGCTCGTCTCCTGTGCGCTTGAGAGGCGGAGTAATATGCGTGTCGATCCACAGATCCCAGCATGTGTAACTGGATGGTCAGCTTTAAAGCTCTCGAAGCTGTAGACGAAGGCCCAGACGTACTCGAGATCGAAGACCGCGGCGAGGGGATAGGCGTTCGGGTCGTCCGGGGAGAGTACCGTCCACCCGCCCGGTGGGGACTGAGGCTCCACGGGTTCCTGTCGTCGCCTGGGCATATTACTCTTGGGATTGTGAGGCCGTGGAAGGCGAGATGGAAGCGATGTAGAAGCGGGAAGAGGATGGAGCGGAAGCAGGATATCGACCTCCACATATGGGTTGTCACCGAAATCGAGTGAAATCGAGTTGGAAGCCCGAGATGACGCACTTGGCTGCCACGTGACTAATTACGTGTGTAATGGGATTACTCGGAGATAAGCGGAAGGCTTATCAGCTTTGGATAATGGATCGGTATTGGATTGTGAATAGCAATTGCGTGCCGAGTCGATTCAGATTACAATCCAGGGTTAATCAGCCCACTCCGGTCCAGAATGTACAGTCGAGGCAGAGTCGAGGCGAGTCGCGCGCACAGAGCGCTCCGCTCATAAAAGTCAACCAACGACTACCCTCCTTCTGTGTCTCTCTCCCACAACACCCCACAACAACAACAACCACCATGGGAGACCAGCCAGACTCCCAGGCCAAGATCCAGAGATGGGCCAAGCGCCTCGGAACGCTGCCCAGCCTCGCCCTCCCTACCGACTACCCCCGGCCTAGTGAGCACTCCCAATGGAGCGGCAACTAACCCCCCAGCTCCGGCACGGTTGGTCGAGTCGGCGCAGACCGTGTCGCTGCCCCCCAGCCTCGCGCCGGCCCTCATGCACCTCACCTACGAGTTCTCCGAGCTCTTCCCCTCCTCGGGCCTGCCCACGCCGTACCACCTCCTCCTCACGGCGTTTGTGATCCTCCTGTTCCGGTACACCCCCGACCCGTCCATGGTCATCTGCACCTCGGTGCCGGGCACGAGCACGCCCATCCTCCTCAAGCTTGACATTACGCCCGAGATGACGTTCTTTGACGTCCTGCGCCAGGTCATGGAGCGCGAGGCCGAGGCCGCCGCCGACGTCGTGCCCCTCTCCCAGCTCATTGACCACCTCAAGCCTGAGGGCCCGCTCTACCGCGTCCGCTTCTTCGACTCGACCCAGGTCGAGAGCGACCCCACCGCCGGTCTCTCGACCGACATTACCCTCTTCCTGCTGGCCGAGCACACCGACGTGCAGGCCACCCGCATGGCCATGCCCAAGCTCTACCTCCGCCTCGTGTACAACTCGCTCCTGTTCACCCAGAGCCGCGTGCAGAACACGATCGACTCGCTCCTCCAGCTACTCAAGTCGGCGTCGAGCAACGACCCCACCCACCCCATCGGCTCGCTGCCCCTCCGCACCGAGTCGCAGGCCTCGGTCCTCCCCGACCCCTCGTCCGACCTCGACTGGTGCGGCTTTGTCGGCGCTATCCCCGACATCTTCTCGGCCAACGCCAAGGCCCACCCCGACCGCACCTGTGTCGTGCAGTGCGAGCAGGACGACGACCACGACGACGGACCCTCGAAGGGGAGGAGGACATTCACCTACCGGCAGATCGACGAGGCGTCCAACGTCCTCGCCCACTCGCTGCTCAAGAACGGCCTGCAGCGCGGCGAGGTCGTCATGGTCTACGCCGCCCGTTCCGTCGAGCTCGTCGTGTGTGTCATGGGTATCCTCAAGGCCGGCGGTGTCTTCTCGGTCGTTGGTGAGTGACCCACCGGCGGCATTGGCTAATTTACAGACCCCGCATACCCTCCCAACCGCCAGGTTGTCTACCTGCAGGTCGCGGTGCCCCGTGCCCTTCTCATTATCTCGAGCGCCGGTGTGCTCGCGCCCCTCGTCTCCGACTTTATCAAGGAGCAGCTCGACCTCCGTGTCCAGATCCCCGCTATCTCGGTGTCCGAGAACGGTATCACTGGCTCACCCGCCGGTGCCGGGGAGGACATCCTCGCGCAGTACCAGCAGTACTCGCAGACGCCTGCTGGCGTCGTCCTCGGCCCCGACTCGAACGCCACCCTGTCGTTCACCTCGGGCTCGACCGGTATCCCCAAGGGTGTCAAGGGACGGCACTACTCGCTCACCCACTTCTTCCCGTGGATGGCCAAGACGTTCGGCCTCAGCGCCGAGTCTAGATACACCATGCTGAGTGGTATCGCGCACGACCCGATCCAGCGTGACATCTTCACGCCCCTCTTCCTCGGCGCGTCGCTCTTTGTCCCCACCGCCGATGACATTGGCACGCCCGGCCGCCTCGCCGAGTGGATGGACGACAACAAGGTCACCGTCACCCATCTTACCCCCGCCATGGGTCAGCTCCTCTCTGCGCAGGCCACGCGCCAGATCCCCTCGCTTGAGAACGCCTTCTTCGTCGGCGACGTCCTCACCAAGCGTGACTGCCACCGTCTCCAGTCGCTCGCCAAGAACGTCTGCATCATCAACATGTACGGCACGACCGAGACTCAGCGCGCCGTCTCGTACTTTGCCATCCCTTCGGTCAACAAGGACATGACCTTCCTCTCGACGCAGAAGGACCTCATCCCCGCCGGCCAGGGTATGATCGACGTGCAGCTCCTCGTCGTCAACCGCACCGACCGCAACATCCCCTGCGCCGTCGGCGAGATGGGCGAGATCTACGTGCGCTCCGGCGGTCTCTCCGAGGGCTACCTCGACCCCGCCGCCACTGCCGAGAAGTTCGTTACCAACTGGTTCACCGAGGGCATCGAGCGCAAGGACACGCTCGTCGAGACCAACCCCGAGGCCGCGCAGTACTGGTTCGGCGTCCGCGACCGCATGTACCGCTCGGGCGACCTCGGTCGCTACCTGCCCGACGGCAGAGTCGAGTGCACTGGCCGTGCCGACGACCAGATCAAGATCCGTGGCTTCCGTATCGAGCTCGGTGAGATCGACACCCACCTGTCCCGCCACCCTCTCGTGCGCGAGAACGTCACCCTTGTCCGTCGTGACAAGGACGAGGAGAAGGTCCTCGTGTCGTACTTTGTGCCCAACGACGTTCCCGAGCTGGCGGGCATGGCGAGCGCCAGCGAGGGCGACCACGACGATGACGAGGTCGACCTCAAGTCGGAGATGCTCCGCGGTGTGCGCCGCTACCGCCGCCTGATTCGCGACATCCGCGAGCACCTCAAGAAGAAGCTGCCGTCGTACGCCGTCCCGGCCGTCTACTTCCCCCTGCGCAAGCTGCCGCTCAACCCTAATGGCAAGATTGACAAGCCCGCGCTCCCCTTCCCCGACACCGCGCTCGCCGCCAAGCCCGCCAAGTCGTCCGAGACCAACCTCACGCCCGTGCAGAAGACGATCCACGACATCTGGCTCAAGCTCCTCCCGTCGCCGCCCCCCTCGATCAGCATCGACGAGAACTTCTTCGACCTTGGCGGCCACTCGATCCTCGCCACGCGCCTCATCTTCGAGCTGCGCAAGACCTTTGTTGTCAACGCGCCCCTCGGCCTCGTGTTCGAGAAGCCCACCATCGAGCTCCAGGCTGCCACCATCGAGGAGCTCTCGTCCGGCGGCGTTACTGTCGCTGAGGAGGCGCCCTCCAAGGAGACCGCCGAGGTGCCCTACGCCGAGGACGTCGAGAAGCTTGCCGCGCAGCTGCCTGCCAAGTTTGCGCCTCTCCCGGCCGACTTTAGCACCAAGAAGCTCACCATCTTCCTCACTGGTGCGACCGGCTTCCTCGGTGCCTTCATCCTGCGCGACCTGCTCTCGCGCCGCACCGCCAAGGTCATCTGCCTTGTGCGCGCCAAGACGCCCGAGGAGGGC
This sequence comes from Cutaneotrichosporon sp. PK4640, assembly GCA_023630115.1. Classification (NCBI taxonomy): domain Eukaryota; kingdom Fungi; phylum Basidiomycota; class Tremellomycetes; order Trichosporonales; family Trichosporonaceae; genus Cutaneotrichosporon; species Cutaneotrichosporon sp. PK4640. Next base: position 3,402 of record JAMALN010000732.1, on the reverse strand, counting down.
CTCAAGCGTCTGCGCGACTCGGGCGAGGGCCGTGGCGTGTGGGACGAGGCCTGGGTCAAGGAGGGCCGCGTCGAGGCTGTCGTCGGCGACCTCGCGTCCGAGCACTTTGGCCTCGACCAGGCCACCTGGGACCGCGTCGCCTCCGAGGCGGACGCCGTGCTCCACAACGGTGCCGTCGTCCACTGGGTGTACCCGTACGCCAAGATGCGTGACGCCAACGTCATCTCGACGCTCACGTGTCTCGAGCTGTGCGCGCAGACCAAGCCCAAGCTGTTCAGCTTCATCTCGTCGACCGCGACGCTCGACAACGAGCGCTTCGTGCAGAAGTCGGACGAGCTGCTTGCCGAGGGCAAGGCTGGCCTGAGCGAGGAGGACGACCTCGAGGACTCGCGCCTTGGCCTCGACACGGGCTACGGGCAGAGCAAGTGGGTGGCTGAGAAGCTCATTATGGAGGCCGGCAAGCGCGGCCTCTCGGGCTGGACCCTCCGTCCCGGCTACGTGCTCGGTGACACGACCAGCGCCGTCACCAACACGGACGACTTCCTGTGGCGCATGGTCAAGGGATGTCTCCAGCTCGGCCTCACCCCCGACATCAACAACACGATCAACATGTGCCCCGTGGACCACGTCGCGCTCCTCGCGTCGCTCTCGACCCAGTCGTCGGACGGCTTCAAGGTCATGCACGTGACCGGCCACCCGCGCATGCGCTTCAACGACTTCCTCGGCGCCCTGGCCACCTACGGCTACCCGGTCAAGCGCACCGAGTACATCCAGTGGCGCACCAAGCTCGAGCAGCACGTCCTCGAGACGCAGGACAACGCCCTCTTCCCCCTCCTCCACTTTGTGCTGGACGACCTCCCGACGTCCACCAAGGCCGTCGAGCTCGACGACGCCAACGCGCAGGCCCTCGCGTCCGCCGCGGGAGAGCGCCCCACCGCCGGCATCACCGAGGACCTCTGCGGCCTGTACCTCGCGTGGCTCATCCGCGCGGGGTGGATGGAGGCGCCGCCCTCGGGCCAGGGCAAGGCGCTGCCGACGCTCCAGGGCGGCGTGTCCCGTGCGATTGGGCGCACGACCGCCGGCGCGGCGTAGATAGGACAGAAGACAAAAACGAGTCCGCTCGTGTGTTAGGATCTAGAGGGATGAATTGTTTCAGCGGCTGACGGATTGGTTTGTTGCATCCGATGCGGCGGCGCCGTGCATCGCGACTTGTACGTTCCATGAGTTTCCCATCAGTTGAGGTGGACCCGAGCACTGTATGGCAAGTCCCGGTCGCCAAGGGGGCCGTGATTCATCGATGGAGGCTTCTACTGTTCCTAAATAGGCCTGTTTCCTCGACCATTCATGTGAACCGGAGGCTGCGCCTCAGGAACATCTCGCACAAGATCACACGCGATCGCATGTCCGCGCCTAACCGGGCCACGAAGGGTCCATGATGAGTCGTTGGAGGCGCCCCCACGAACCCATGCTGGATCACGCCGTCCGCCACCCCCACTCGACCAACATGGCCTGAAACAGGGTGAGTCGCCTCCGTCTGCTCGCTCTGCTCGGTCGGCGCCTGTTTCGCCGGCTCGAGGACGGAGCCAACCGCCGAATCAAGGACGAGCCGTTGCGTCCACCCCAGCGGCAGGACTGCATGCCTCCCCCACCCACCCTGTGCATGTGGGTTGTAACCGCCGAGTGCTCGCACCGCCCGACCGTCTGGCACCGCTTGACGCCTGGGACGCAGCGGCTGGCTCCCGGCGCCAGGTACAGGGCCGCATTCCCAACCATTCCCAACCAGGGCGCGGTGGCGGCGCCACGGCGTGGGCGTGCCGGGGTTCGGGTTCGGGGTCGCACCTTCTCGATCGTCTCCCTGCTCGCCCTTCGCATTTTGCGGCATTTTCTGCGCACCCCAATCGACCACACGACCTGCAATGCCAGGGCGGCGGAGGTAGTCTCTGGCGCGGGGAATGGCGGGGCAGTGATTCGCGCGCCGTGAAGGGTCGCTGGCTGAATGGGTGATTGGGGGCACTGGGTGAACCTAGGTCAGCTGCGCGTGGTATGGAAGAAGCGGTGGGGGCGTGGGAGTGGGACGCTGTTGTTGGCCTGCCTGACGCTGGCCTCCGCCCATGGCCGCCGGTGCACGGCAAGCACGGGCCGTTCGCGGCGCGTTAGCGAGCGATGCATGGCCGTCCACCGTCTCTTTGTCGCGTCGAGGGCATTGTGGTGGCCTGGGTGGGCCGCGGCTGGATCGCGCCGGCGCGGCGGCTGCATTCAGTCATATTCATCGCGTCCCTTGCCCCGCGTTCTAGCGTTCAGGCGGTTCTTTGCCCCTCCGCCGCGGCTCGACTCTTGGCCACCGCGCATCGCATTGTTCTGCAGATGCTTGCTGCGCGAGGCATGTTTGTGGCATGCTTAGCGGATTCAGTAGGCGGGTACGCGCTCCGGCGCGGGAGGCGTGCGCCCTGTGCCCCGCGGCAGTGAGGTCGTTCCGCGCCATTGTCAGGAAGGCAGGTCAGATCTGACAGACTGGATCGGTGGAGCGGGTGGAGGTGGAGGTGGAGGCGGGGGCCGGGGGAGGGGAGGACGGGGGGCATGTATTGTGTGAGGCGCGAGGCACCGTAGACGGGCTTGAGGTCGGTCTCATTGTTCTTATCTTGAGAACTTGAGAAGTAGGAGAGAGAGACGCATCGGACAATGGCGTTACATGAAGCGTGGGCCACGTGAGGCGCGCATTCACCAGCAGAGATGAGAAATGGTGGGAACAAGGGACGAGGCGGCGACCATCCTGTGGCGCGAGAATGGCGAGCAAGAGAGACGGACAGCGAAAGCAAACGACGAGAGAAGGAGACGGAGAACCAACGTCACATGAGCGTTCCGTGATAGTGGTGTTTCATGATAGAGTTGAACAAGGCACAACGGGGTGGACCTCGCCGCCTCGCTGTTGTGGGACTCGCTGAGATCGACAAGAGATCGTCCCGCCTCCCGTCATCGGCGGATGGCCGAGCATCTCCGTCTCCACACCCTCTCACCCTCACCCACACTTACGACGCCCGGCACTCACTTGGTACGTCAGGCCAGTCACCCGGGCCTGGCCCTGGGACTACCATCTCACGCGAGCTGCGCGTCGGCGTCGTCAGCGGATTCAGTGCAGCGGACGCCCGACTCGAGGCAGTGTCGAGCGCTCCACTCTGCATACGCCGCTGACCCCGGCCGGCTCCATGTGCGCGCGCCTCTCGTCGCCAAGGAGGCTCGTGCGGCTGCACATTCCACACCCTCGGTCGAGGCGACTACCAGAGGTGCGGGGATGTGGGGCCGTGAGATTGTGGGATGGGTGAGGGGTGGTGCGGAGAGGGTGCGGAAATCCCGTCCGGTGGAGGCAGGCAGAGGCACAACAAAGGCACTCGGCGTCGGGTCGGG
>JAMALN010000731.1:0-34306 GCA_023630115.1 Cutaneotrichosporon sp. PK4640 | reverse complement strand
CCAGGTCCAAATACCAGCTTAACAGCTTCCAGGCACTGCACAGCTGACGCTCGGAACCGCCGGCTGCTTGCACCGCAGACCAGCCCAGGTCTCACCAAGCTGCCAACACATTCCATCTCCAACCCTCAAGGCTGTGAAACGGGCAACGGGCATGATGCATAACCCCATGTTACCAAGGCTCCCGACGGCCTAAGCGAGGGCGGAGTGTTGAGTTGGGATTCACGTGAACAGAGCTTGAGCAAGATGGAAGTATGGTTTGTAATGATCTGCATGAAGATCAGCATGACACCACCACGTACCACGAGACATTTCGACGTGGATCTCTTTCCTGTCCTATTATACTGTACCTTGCTTTGCCCTGGACCAACGTGGGTTGTGCCTGGACTGCGGGGCCGCGGTCACCCCCAGTCAAAGCAGAAGACACATGTGGTGCACAGTGGTCTCACCTCGTGGTGACAAGCATCTAGACCATTCGCGCGCTCGCCAACCAACCATCCCCCCATTCACAACATCCGCTATACATAGCTCACCGCCTTCGCATCGCTCCATCCACCCACTTGCACCCCACCCTCGTCCTCCGACTCACCATACAGACGCATCGCACGCGTCCTCTATCTCTGGTTGCTTGCAAAGGCGCATCTATCTGTTCGTCTACCTCCCGGTTCCGGATTGCTCGGCAAGATCGGCAACTGCTTCTTGGCAGACATTCAACGACTCCGCACAGTGACGTTTCCTCTCCGACATGCGCCTCTCTAGTCTCGTACCTGTGCTCTTGTGCACTGCCCTGTATCCGTCGGCGGCAGTAGCACAGTGAGTACCCTCACCGCCTCCGACAATGTCTCTGACGTGCTCTCAGGCAGGGTGATGCACAGGAGGCTGCTCCCCCGACCGGTATCCCGGGTATCCTCCACAGCGTATGGCAGACCGTCATCAATGGCGGCAGCAAGCCGGTCGACCTCACCGCCCGCACCCAGGCCGACGCCGAGGCGGGCGTGACCCGCATCACGGACGACAACTATGCCACCATCTTCTCCCAGAGCCGGCCCGATGATCTCTGGGTTGTCGCAGTGTAAGCCCTCCTTGGACCGCGCGCTGACAGTTAGCCACGGACGCGACGGAGACATCATGTCCAAAGCCTATCTGGAGACACACGCCAACGCAAGCGCACTCCTCAAGGGCAACGCGTCCATCGCAGACACAGCCGACCGCATCAAGTTTGGTCGCTTGGACTGGATGACCGACTGGGTTCTCAGCACACGCTGGCTCATAACCAAGTGGGTCGATGAACGAGAGCACTCTGCTGATCCCAAGGCCGCCATACGTCGTGTTCGTCTCCGACAGTGGCAACACGCTTCGATTTGCAGCTCCTTCCCGTCTCCCTGCTAACGGGACGATGCTCTACGAAGTGCTCGCCGAGGGTTACTGGAAGAACCTCCGTCCATGGGATGGTAGCTTCACGCCCGGCGGTAACCTGTGAGCGCACCCGCAAGTAGCTTTGCAACTGACCCTCGCAGTGCGTACCTCGTTGAGGCATACATCTCTGCCCATCAGTCCTTGTCAAAGTACACCGCCCTGGCGCCAAAGTGGATTTGGCTAGCTCTGCCCGTCCTCATTTCGACCGTTGGCCAACACATCATGGGCTGGCTGCACAGCGGTAACGAAGAGGGGCAGCAACGCCAGCGCGATGCCGCTGCGAGGACAGCGGCTGCTGCCGCGCAGAGGCCCAAGCCCAAGTCGCAATGACCGACTGACACTCGGCGGGTCTTGGCCAAGTTCTGTCCTAGCACGTCTGGTAGCGGAGATATGGCATGTCTTCATGGAGAATGCGGTCTATCAATATGTATACAACACGACTAATGAGGTGACTGGTTGAACTTATGCTTCCGCTGGCAGTGCCCAGGGGCGCTGGGCCAGCTCCCCCGACGCGATCTCGACGACCATAAGACGTCGGAAGTACGGCATGTTGGATTGGTTGAATTCGAACTTGGAAGTAATCAGGTCGCGGCCACGCCCCACCGCCTCCAACGTCTGACAGGCGAAGACGCCGCAGTCGTTCATATTGTCCTGCTTGGGAGAGGCCTGCGAGAGTCAGAGCATTGCGACGAATGGAACATACTGAGTTGTACGCGTCGGTCCACTCGGAGAGGTCCAGCGCAGCGCCCTTCTTCTCCTTGTGCTCGGCCTTCAGGTAGTCGCGGAGGTTCTGGAGTGTCAACGACCGCGGTCCGGGGCGCCACTCACCTGGAACACGCGTATCCTGTTCCCGCTGTCGTGCATCGAGTCGTAGTACTCGAAGCGCTGACGGCGGAAGTCGACGACAGCACATACCCAGTGGGCATTGTTGAGGTTGATGGGAAGGATCATCTTGTGGAGGGAGAAGATGTCGAGCTTATACTTGGCTGTCAGCAGGCCGACATGCAGCCAACTCACCCGCTTGGTCCACCGCTTGAGGTTGGCACCGGCGTAGCCCTGCTCCGAGAGCCTCTGGTAAAAGAACGAGTTCCAGCAGTGAACACGGTCACCCGGGGCGCCCATCACGGTCCTAGCGTTGATGAGTTGAGCGTAGGAGTTGACAACTTCGTCGTTGAGCCACACACCGGGTCGCAACCGGCGAATGGACGTGGCGTTGACTTGCTCTGCTCCAATAGTGCCAATTGTTACCTTGAACTGGGGATCCTGCAGTGTGTCATCGGCCTGTTTGATTAGACGAGCAACGGGGCCTGCAGAACTCACAATTGCGTCCTGGCTGGGGGTGAGTCTGCTGGGAATGGATGGGCCAGGACGGGAAAGAGCAAGCTTGATCTTCTGCTCAGCAACCACCTTCTCGATCTGCTGTTGCCGATGCAGAGGGCTGTCGAGGCTGCCGTGAGTTTCATCCTTGGTTATCACTTACGGCTCCCATGAGACAGGGATTGCCCTCTTCTGAATCGGACGAACGAGATGATACTGCACGGTTAGCAAGAAGGATTCGAGAAAACTCACCGTGGGCTTTCGCGACTCAGACGCTTCGTCCAGAGTCTTGCGCATGTCTGTCGTGAAGGCACCGAGGCCCTTCGAGGCGCTTCCTAAGTGACCCATGCTGCGAGCGCGGTGGACTGCTCGTTAATACGTGTCACCCGCACGACGACCTACGCTTCTTTTTGGGCGACGCACGCGCGCGGTCCGACTGCAACTCTTTCTGGATGCGTTGGAAGGCAGCGAGGTCATCCTTCCCTTCCAGTTGCCGCATGTACTGTGCGATCCTGTCAGATTGACTGTGGTCGTGGGGACTGCGCAAACTCTTCCTCTTAGAGTTGAACTTGGTTGGTGAGCCGTACTTGGGTGAACGGCTAGGGCGGCTAGAGACATCACTTCTGGATGAACTTGATGCCTCTGGCTCCGCCCAGTCATAGCGTCGAAGTGGCCGGTCTGTGTTGTCCGGGTGGCTGGGAGGATGGGGCGCAGCTGTAAGCCTCAAGGACGACGGCTCGCCAGCGGGGGGGGTCAGCGTCACTGGGGCGAATCTGGTCTTGAAGAGGTGCTCCTCCAGGTAAGGATGGACGTTTGGCGGGGCGGGCTGCACAGGGGGCCTGTCGACCACACTGGACTCGGCGGAGGAAGGACGGACGTGGTCGTTTAAGGTGGAGCGAGCAGCATCCTGTTTGTCCCGCCGCCGCCTCGCCTCCGCCGCTGCCTTCTCCGAAGCACCGTTGTCCCCGTCGTCAGAGTCGTCAACAAAGTCAATGATGTTGTCGTTGTTCGTGGGGAGGCGACGGGCACTGCGGTTGTTGCGGCGCCGACGCGAAGGAGATGTCTTCCTCTCGCTCGAGGAGGAAGTTGTTGGACCTGCAATGGCGTCAGTCCCACGCGGTGTCCGTGACTCACGGTTCCACCACGACATCACGGATTGCCCCGTTTGCTCCAGGTAGTGCCCCACGGCGCGAAAGAACGATGGACTCTCAACTTGTCCGCGCTCGGAATATCTTGAGGCGCCTGGTCTATGCCGCTTTGAAGACCTCTTAGAGGAAGGAGAGGGGTCGCGGGGCCGCTTGGTCGCCGGCGACCCGTTCATGAGGAACGCAGGGTCGCGAGGAAGGTGAGGGGAGGTGGTGGCCGCGGAGAGGCCCGAAGAGGTGGGAGGCGAGGGAGATTACGCGATGGGAGAGGAAGCGCGCGTGGGCCCACGTGTGGAGGGGGGATCGGGATTGGAGGTGTAGAGTGATGGGGAGTGATGGGGAGTTATGGGAAGTGATGGCGAGTGATGAGAGATTGAATGTAGAGTGAGAGAGATATTGTTGTCGATGGACCATGGACCAAAGCTTGCGACTTGCAACTTGGGTCTGTGGATGTACGCGTGGTGGCCGTGGTGGAGGCCGTGGAGGGAGGGAATGGGTTGACTGTGAGGCTTGACAATTTGATTCCGCTTTAATGCGGTCACAGAGTTGCCACTCGTTGGCTCGAGGCTCACAGCTCACAGTCGACCACCACCCAACAGCATCCCACGGTTTGTTTACCCATCTCGTGCACCACCACCCTCTTGCTCCATCCAACCTGCAACCTTCATTCTCCAACCTCCATCCTCAATTCGACTCTACTCTCTCCTTCTCGCTGATTCACTCACTCGTATCAACACCGTGTATCACTGCATCCGACACATCCCAGTCACCTTCAACTCGTTATCACAAGCCTCGCCCTCGTCCTCAACCCCTCCCCTCCGACGCGACCTTCCCTCACCTTCCCTCCCAATTCATCATCACCCCGTCTCCCGCTGCCTGAATGGCAGACATTCAACCTTCAGCGTCGTCGACCGACGTCGCCCCCGACGAGATGGACCCGGGCCCCACCACTGCGGGTGACCCCGTCACGCAGGTGGCTGTGGCCCCAGATAACAACCCCGCACACGACAACGAGGCGGCGGCGGGAGACGACCTCGACGCCATGGACGTCCAGCCGGATATCGCGGATGACAGCGGCGATGACATGCTGCTACCGGAGAACGATCAAGCAGCGGGAAAGCGCGTCAAGGTATGTTGTCCACACTGCTCGCGACTGACTTTGTAGGTGTACGAGCTCCGCGATCAGGCTTGGTTCGACCGGGGAACGGGGCACTGCAAAGGAGTGTATGACCATGACAACGATGTCGCGCTCCTTGTCGTGGAGGCAGAGGAACCTCAGTCGGACGGCAGGCCAGGGGATGATGCAGAAGGTCCAGGAGGTTTCCTCAAGGATGAGCTGCTCCTCCACGCGCAGGTGACCAAAGAGGACCAGTACACACGTCAACAAGGTGGGAATACTCGCGGGGATGAGCTGACAATACCAGAAACGCTCATCGTTTGGACGGACCAGGCGACTCAGCTGGATATTGCCCTCTCGTTCCAGGACGCGTCGGGATGTGAGGGCATCTGGCAGTTCATCAACGAAGTTCAGAAGCACCTGCACAACCAGCTCGGTTCGTTCTGCTTGACACTGCCTCTGCCTTGCGCTGACATCCCAGGAGATGAGTCAAAGATGGGAATGGTCTCATCTTCGTCTCCAATGGAGCCCTCCCCCATCCTCGCGTCCTCCGCTGCAATGGGGGCTATGGCTCGCGACCACTGGCAGCATCCCTCGTTAGCAAACATCAAGGAACACGAGGTGTGGCTGCGCATGCAGGCCAAGTCGGCTGCAGGCCGAGAACGCGCCGTCGAGCACATCATTGGAGAGGTACGATCGCGCTGTGCGCCAGAACTGACTTCCCCCAGGACTACATCAAGCAGCTCATCGTCGTACTGCATCAAGCCGAGGACCTCGAGAGCATTGATGATCTCCACGCGCTCTGCTCACTCATGCAGACCATACGTGCGTTTGTCTGCATACTTGCGCTAACCCTAGTCATGTTCAACGACAATGGCATCTTCGAGTACATTTTACAGGATGACATCTTCGACGGTGTTCTCGGGATGCTCGAGTGTAGGTTCTAGCTAGGTCTCGCTGATGTCTCAGATGACCCCGAGTTCCCCACACTGAAGGCGTCTTACCGCGCGTTCTTCCGCCAGTACTCCAAGTACCGCGAAGTGGTTCACATCAAGGACGACACGATACGCAACAAGATTCACCAGACGTCCCGGCTCCTCTATCTGAAGGATGTCGTTCTGGCTCGCCTTCTGGACGACCCCACATTCAACATCCTGAACAGCTTCGTCTTCTTCAACCAGGTGGACATCACCTCCTACATCCAGACGGACGACGTTTTGCTTCACGAGCTCTTTGTCGACTTCCAGCGCGACGAGCCTGGGCAGGATCCTACCAAGAAGCGCGACCTCGTACAGTTCCTGCACCAGCTCATGATCATGGGGAAGGGCATGCAGGTTCCCAACCGCCTGGCCCTGTATCGCACTCTCGTCGACCGTGGCCTCCTGTTCGCCTGCGAGTGGGCCTTTCGGCAGCGTGAGGCGACTATCCTCCATGGCGGTGCCGAGATCCTCACCCTCGCGGTCGAGCACGATGTCAACGCCGTTCGCGTTCACGTTCTGAGGGAGGAAGAGCTGTCGAGGACAACCCTCGTCATCGAGATCATTGGTCTCTTGCAGGCCACGCAGGACCAGGGCCTCATCCAGCAAACAGTGGAAACCCTCAAGACGTTGCTGGAGCCCGGGGCGGAAAACGAGGTGAGCTGGGCCAATCTCGGTGGCTAACATGGCAGCAATCGTTCGCGCGCGCAAAGGAATCGTCTGTGGTGGAAACCTTCATGGGCTACTTCTATGACCACTGTGCGCCCCGGCTGTTCTCGCCGATCAGCAACTTACCGGAGCTGAAGGATGTGAACAGTTCGTGCACCGGAGGCAGGCATTGCTAACATTTTCAGAATCCCAGCCGTTCGCTCCCGAGAGAGCGCCACTGTTGACGACGCTTGTGGACCTCCTGTCGTACTGCGTTGCGGTCCACGGCCACAAAGCGCAGTTCCACATCCTGTCTACGCCCTTGGCTTTGCAGGTGTGCTCACTTGTCTACGCTAGAGAGAAGACGGTGCGCCACTGTGGGTTTACCTGACGTTCCCAAGGCTGACGATCCAGCTGCTTTGCGCTTCATCAAGGCGTGCCTTCGAACAGGCAACCACTTCATACACCGCAACTTTACGAAGAATGGCGTCACCAAGGCCATCATTGACCTCGTCGACCGCGAGACGACGCGCGACACGATGCTTAGTTCGGCGTGCCTAGATACGCTAGAGTTGATCCGCAAGGTGGGCTATCTAATGCGAACTAGGGCTGACTCGCGCAGGACAACATGAAGACTATCATCATGGACATGTTCGACAAGAACGAGGCGCTGTTGACTCGGCTGACCGAGCGGCCGTTCGTTCGCGCGTACATTCTCGGCCTCCGCATCCGGTGGGAGCAGTTCAAGGAGCCGCCTCCCCAGCCACCTCCCCAAGCCATCGCCGAAGCTACCAAGCGTACCGCCGCCGACGAGGAGGAAGCCTGGTTCAACCAGTCGGACGACGACACAGATGCCGACGGCGAGGCCACCGCACTTCACATGCCCGTCAAGCGCAAGCGCGCTCAGCAGAGCGGCCCCGCTCCCAAGCGTCTCTCGAGTGGAGGGGGATCTGCTCTGGGCCTCGACTACGATGACGCCTCTGACAGCGACGGATCGGCTGGGGGCGAGTCGCCCAAGATTGCCCCCACAAACCCACCATCCGCGACAGAGAGTGAGCTGGTCGAGGGCCTGTCGGACGTCGAGAAGAGGGTCCGCGCCAAGCGGATACGAAAAGAGGAGGAGGAGGAGGGCTCTGCGTTCTCAGAGCTGATGGGTGGAGGCAGCAAGAGTAGTACGCCTAAGGAAGGCGGCAGCGGTGGAGCAGTCAAGGTGGTGCATGAGGAGGGAGTAGAGAGTGGCAGCCCCGCAGGCAAGGACAAGAAGATACGGCTGAGCCTGGGGGGTATTGGTAGGAAGTTTAGAGGCGGCAAGGTGTAGCGTGTCCCAGATGTACGAGTAGTGCAGTCACTCTTGCCGACTTGGTTGCAATGTGTCGATGTCCCGGTGTGATAGATAAGCTGCAAGATATGATACCCAGGACATATGATACCCAGGACAGATGATACCCAGGACAGATGATACCCAGGACAGATGGAGAGACTCGGTGCCTGGAGAGCGGTGCCTGATAAACAAAATCGAAACTGTCGGCGTTAGCAAATGTGCCACTCTCGGAGAATATTGACCCATCCTCTCGGCGTTTTGTCCAGTTGACCAAGTTGGTGCAATGGAGAATTTGGTCCCGTCGCTGGGATCACCGGGGGGCGACGGTCGGTGCATGGCCGTAGTGAGCTGCACTTGTTGGTACTATCCCTCAACCGTCAATCCAAAAAAGTCGTGAGTCCCGCTCGACGAGCACGCACCGTTCGCATCGCTGACGCTCTCCGCAGACAATGGGTGTACGTCCACGCGCTTGCCGCGATCTCGAGCGTGCGTTGGCTGACCTGTAGCGTGTTATTCGTGCCCAGAGGAAGTCGGGTGGCATCTTCAAGGCCCACACCCACCACAACAAGAACCCCGCGCGTCACCGCAACCTCGACTTTGCCGAGAAGAACGGTTACGTCCGTGGTGTCGTTCGCGAGATCATCCACGACGCTGGCCGGTGAGTGGCAATTGTGCATCGGGAGATGGGCGCAAGACTTGCTTGGGGCAGTTGGGAGGGATTGAGGGAACCATGGTGGGGATGCGCACGATGGCGCACGGGATGGGAGAAGGGCATGCGTGCTCTCGACGGGCAAGAGCAGGCGGGCGTGAGAGAGTCTGGAAGATCTCCCGATGCGCAAGATTTGCCTCACAGAACTTGTCGTCTAACCCACAGTGGTGCTCCCCTCGCGACCGTCGTCTTCCGTGACCCCTACCGCTACAAGCTCCGCAAGGAGACCTTCATCGCGGCTGAGGGTGTCTCGACCGGCTCGTTCATCTACGCCGGCAAGAAGGCTGCCCTCTCGGTCGGCAACATCCTCCCCCTCTCGGCCTGCCCTGAGGGTACCGTCATCTTCAACGTCGAGGAGAAGATCGGTGACCGTGGAGCCCTTGCCCGTACCTCGGGCAACTACGCCACCATCATCGGCCACTCGGAGGACGGCAAGACCCGTATCCGTCTCCCCTCGGGTGCCAAGAAGACTGTCCCTTCGCGCGCCCGTGCCACCGTCGGTGTCGCCGCCGGTGGTGGCCGTGTCGACAAGCCCTTCCTCAAGGCCGGTCGCAAGTACCACGCTATGCGTGCTAAGCGCAACTCGTGGCCTCGCACTCGTGGCGTTGCTATGAACCCTGTCGACCACCCTCACGGTGGTGGTAACCACCAGCACATTGGTCACGCCTCGACCATGGCTCGCGTAAGTTCTGTTCTGAAGTTGTTGGTTGGAAGAGGTGGTGAAAGAGGGGCGAAAGCCCTTCTGTGGGTGGTCTGCGGACGCAGATCTGTCGATCCCACCCACACACAACCTCTACCGCCACATACACATCCCCCACCGGCACACTATCCACACTATCCACTCTTTCTTTTCTTTCTTCTCCATCTTTGTCTACATGCGCTAACTGGCAGGACGCTTCCGCGGGTCAGAAGGGTAAGAAGAGGCCTCTCCTCCTTCGTAGAGCATTGCTGACAACCCTACAGCTGGTCTTATTGCTGCCCGCCGCACTGGTAAGAAGCGGTACGTAACACTCGACCGTCAAATTGCTGACGTGATAGCGGCACCATCGCTGTCAAGGACGCGTAAATTCATTTACACGACGGAGACGGGCATGGGCACTCGGCGGGTGCCCGCAACATTGGCATCCCCTACCATTTGTACATTCTGGATGCAGATTACGGTGGAGGACGGACTTGGAGTTCTCGCGGCTAACCTTTGTCTTGTCTTGATGATTTTGTGATTTCTGCCCAGTCGTGCCGTCCTGTGTGCTGCAGATTGATGCCCACGTGCTCATGGGAGAGACCCAATAGACTACAGACCCCGGCGAGTGAGCCCCATCTCTCCGTAGTCCAGACGAGAGCGAGCAGCTCTACACTTGACCTGAGCCCTCCGCCAGGATGCCCTGCTCATGCGTAGCCTTGGCCATGTGCGGTGCGGTTCAACTCAACTCGTGATGCCTCAGACTGATGGACGAGCACGCAAACGCGGATGACAGAGCCGGGTTGGAAGCCAGTTGCAAGCCCAACGCCGAGCCTTGTGCACTCGGGATGGATGGAGGCTCCCACCGATCCCCGTCTCTCACGAGCAGGCAGCTTGACATGATCAGGTAGCTCCGTGGGCCGTGGGACGCGCGAAGGCACAGCACGACTCTCATCTCCTGTGTGGAGGGGCGCTTCTGGCTCTACCTTCTCCCAAAAACCTCACGTGCTTTCATCATCTCCAAGGCGCTGGCGGCCAATATGCGATACGAGCTTCGGTCAGGGGCTAGAGCAAGTACTCTGGGTCGTGCGGGCCACAAAGCAGTGAGCACTGCGACACGCGCGCCAAACAAAAGTCGAACAAAGTCGGACGGTTGTGGGTAAATGGCAGGGTGGAGGTCAGGCACGGCGCGGTCGCCGGTTTGATTGCCATAGTTCAGTGCCGCTGCTGCAACAACCCGCCATGGGCATCACAGAGGGACATGGTGTCTTGAGGAGAACCGTGAACGGCGACCTCAATGCTTGTGGGTCATGCTGACAGTTCTAACCAGGTTCGCGGGAGGAGGGCGGATGTGGCCTCCACCTTGCTGTGCCCATTACCGCACCGCTGCTCTTGAGCCACAAGAAGGTGTCCATCGCCCAAAGTTGGGGTGGGTGCTGGTGAATGGCTCTCCCTTCCTCGAACTGATGCACCAGTACGGCTAGGGCCAAACGCCAAGAGTCCCATATTCGACGTTGCAGTCCAGGGCCACTGCAACGCCCTCCATCTCCTTTCAGCCGTCTGACGCTGAGGCATCTGCAATCGGCAGGACCTGGTCGCAGACGCCCAGCAATCTGTACATGGCGAGTTCTTCACCAGCGGCAAGTTGTAGTCGCCCCTGCCACAGATTAACCCTCTCTTCACGAGGCTCTATGGGCAGGGCTGCGTCAACGCATCGTCCCAGCCGAAACACAACCAAGAGTGTGGTGCGACTTCCTTCGACGGACGCAGCAGCCCCTCACCGACTTCCCCAACTCGACAGTGTCGATGACACTGAAGTGCACAGGAAGCGCATGCCCGGCCAGTGGCGCGGGTGCCGTACGGATCGAAAAGGAACAAAGGACGAGCACCCATGGTCCACAGTTAGCAGATGCAATTTGGGCTCGAATCTCGCACGACGCATCCTTCCGTCCTTGACCACTCCTAAACTGGATGGGCTTCGTCGCGGGGCTTGGTCTGCATGTGCTCGCGGCTCTTCCTCTTCGACCGCATCAGGATAATCAAATCGTGGTGGAGGACGGCGGGTGTGTGAGGGATCCACTCGAATGCGGACGACAGTGAACGGGGCATCAGCTCAGCCCGCCATGAGAGCGTTTTCCAGCCCAAGTCTAGGCCTGGTGCTCCATGCTGAAAATGGCTCGGTTTCGCTGTTTTAGGTACTTTGTCCTGCACCAACCTCATGAGACATGGCGAGGTGTGATCGGGAGTGAGCACGATCCCAGCAATCATCAAGTACGGGCGGAGAGTCACGGTAAGCGCCTTTCCTCGCCCTCCCGCCAGTCTGGTGAATGTCCTCGGTTCACTAAATATACTAAATACAACTCTAGGCTCTGAGCGGTGAGATAAAGGCCGCGACGAGCGCGGCGGCAGCGACGGCCACCCAGGTGCTCGGGGCGCCGCGGGTTGCAGCACCGCGGTTGCGGAGGGGGTTGATGGGCCCGCTCGCGCCGACCGTCGAGTCAAAGTTGCCGGCCGAGCTGGTGGTGCTGCGCCAGTCCGTCTGCTGGTACACGACGACCGAGTTGACGATCATGACCGTGTTGACGAGGTTGGCCGGGTCCGCGACGCGCTCTTGGCAGGTGCCCGGGCACCCGGAGGTGGGGTAGGTGTTGCCCGCCCAGTCGCCTGATGTCAGCGGTGGCAGCGTGTGGAGGTCTTGTCGGCAAGGAATAAGCTGGGCGTGAGATGGGCTGGGGCGAGTAGAAAGGGATACCAGCGGGTCCGCCCGTAAATCACCCAATAATCCACCGAGAAGTTCAGGCAAGACTCACCGCACATGTTGACGTTCATGATGATGACTTGCGCGTGGAAGTAGGTTTCCGGGTCGCAGGAGGCGCGGTCGAACACGGCGACGGGCTTGCCCCAAGTGAGCGGTTCGGGCGCGCGCGCAGTCAGGTCGCGGGGGACGTTGGCGCGGGGCCAGTTCCACATCTTGAGGCCCGCGCCGTCCCACAGGAGGGCGAAGACGCCGCCGCCCGCCTCGTTGAAGCCCGCGCCGTACGAGATGTCGCTGTCCGAGCGGATGGAGCAGCCGATGCTGCCCTGGGAAGAGTCGCAGTTCTCGTTGAGGCGCGTACCGGTGTACGCGGACGTGTCCCCGGTCAGTGTACACCCGGGCGCGGTGTGGATCGTCATCTGGTTCTGACGGGGGTCGTGCACGCCCTCCTGTCGTCAGCCAGCTCGCAAGGCGGGACTGACGATGATGTCGATCTCGCCCTTGGGTTAGCTCTCCTCCACGGATGTCGTCGAGCCGGTTGCTTAGCTGGGACGCCGCGCGGGCCGAGCCTTGCCATTTCTGGGATCTGTCGATAGCCATCACTGCGGCAACTCACCGAGTAGGGCCAGTTGTTGCCGGCGCCGAGCATCCACACCGCGGGCCACACGCCGCACCCGTGCGGGAGAAGGGCCATGTCAAAGACAAAGAGGCCGCCGGCGAACGCGTTCTTGGAGACGATGCGCACGCTGTGGCGCTTCTCGCCGACCGGCAGGGTCTTCCAGTGCTCCGCCTGAATACCCGGTGTGCCGTTCTCTGTCCAGAAGGCGAGACCCTCGCCGAAGGCTTGGTCGCGGGGAACATAGTGGGCCACTGATGTCAGCGCGCGGCCGAAGGTCGGGGAGTGAGGCAAGGAGAGGGCGGTGGCACTGGGTGAGGTGGGTGAGGTGAGGTGAACGGGGCCCTGGCGGCGGAAGGGTGGTGACCGCCAAGCGTGGCGGGGCGCGTGCGGCAGTGCACGCGACGGGGATCTGTGTGCGGCTGCAGATGGGCGGACACGGACGCCGACTCACTCCCGTGGTTGGGGTCTGTGCGTTAGCGCGCTCCCACGACTACCCACCCTCGGCCGAGAAGAAGTCAAAGCTGTTGTCAGCGCAATGTAGCGAGTGCAGGGGATGGGGCGCACTTGTCGAAGAACGTCAGACCCTCGTACGCGGCCTGCATCGCCCAGCCAAGCTGGCGTGTGTCGTGCGCGAGGTCGCGGTCGAGCTGGGACACAAAGGTCGTGTTGGCGCTCGGGGCGCCCGCCGAAATGGTGAGCACCCCCATGGTAAAGTAGACGAGGAAGAGGAGCATGGTGAGTGAGTGGCGAGGTTAGTCAGTCCTCCAGCCCGCGGTAATATGTGCGAGCGCGGGCCGAGTGATGCGGCCGGTGGGGGAGGGTTATGAGAAGGAAAGAGGTGCGAACAACGAAGCCGCAGTCGAGAGCGCCAAGCGCCGCGCGTCGGCGGTTCTCTTACGCACGGACGCGGGGTATCTCGCGCGGTGTGTCCGCGCGATCCTTTGTTGGGAGAACAGAAACAAGGACTCGGCGTCTTCTGATCGCTTCGGTTGGTTCGTTTCTGAACCCGCCAGGCTACGCGACGTCGGCACGTTGATAATCACTCCATCAACGGCGGTCGCCGGCCGCCGCTCGGCTGTGCTGCATGGAATCCAGGTGTGCGCGCCGTGTCCCCCGAACACGCGCCGCCCACCAGTCGCCCTCAGCTTGCTGACAACTGTAAGACTTCGCCACCCGCGATCCCTGCTCGCTCACTCACTCACCCACTCACTCACTCACTCACAGGCCACAACTGTCCCGTCTATGGTATTATACAAGTCTACTGGGGCACAGCATACGCCACACGCTATTCCTTCCGCTTCCGCCCCTTGGGTGTCGGGCTGCTCTGCTCGCCCGCCACTCCGGCACTGAGCGGGGATGGATCGGTCGTCGCCGGCTTCTTGTCGAACGCACCGGTCTTCCGAAGCCACCTGACGTCAGCGCACATCGCGGCGTTGTCACGCACCGCTGCCGGACCTGGTGGTAACTACGAGTTGGTACGCATTTGCTGACCAGGTCCCACTTCTCGCCGTGCTCCATGACCGCGCGGGTCAGGAGCTCGTCCTGGAGTCAGCTTGGTCTTCTGGGGCGTAGTGCGAAGTAGAGCGAACTCACCTCCTCCTTGGTCCACTTCAGATACGGCGAGCGAACACGCCGCGCAGGCACTGTGCTCGACAGGTGCACGTACTTGCCGAGACCCGGCACCGCAGCGCCGGTTGGGCTCTGGAACGCGCTCGCGCTCGGACTGCCGACAAACGGATTATCGGGACCAGGCGGGAAGTGTGACGGGGTGCCGCGACTATCCAGATTGATGGCCGGACCGAGCGGAGTCTCACTCCGGCTGCCAGGCGCGCGGTACGGGGTGTGTCGGGAACTGTCGCTCTCCATGGCACCCCCAAGCCGGGCAGCAGACGCCAGACCGCCACCCGACGAGCCCTGCGCGACGTCCTGGCTGGCTTGGGCAAGGAGATCGAGCGCTGACCCTCCATCGCCCTGGCTTGGTGAACCATCGCCCTCCTTGTTGACATGTCGCCGCGTCGACCACTCGACCGTTGCTGGTGGCTGTCGCCGTGGTTTCTTGGTTGGGCTCTGCATCGCGGTTGCCTCCCACAACGACGTGGTCGTGCGTGCGCTTGACAGTTTGTTCGGCACGCTGCGGCTGGGCGTTGGTGGACGAGTGGCCATCTCGGCGGCAAGCAGGAGGTCGTTGAAGTTGCTTCCACCAGGCGTAGTCTGGGGTGCCTGCTGCGAGGTGCGAGCGCGAGACGGGGTTGTTGGCGCGTTCCTCTTGGCCTTCTTTGGGCGGGGAAGGAGGGGCGTTCCCGTCGACTTTGTGGTTGAGCTGGGGCGGTGGTACGCAGGCGTCGCAGTCGATGTCGAGGGCTTGCGGTCATCGTCGTCACTGGGGAGCAGCTCGTCCTCCTCGGGCAAGCCGCCGTAGCCCTCCGAGTAGCTCAGACCGCCGTCTGGCCCGACAACGCCCTTGCGCTTCAGCTCCTCGAGCGTCAAGAGGCCGACGTTCTTGTCCTGCTGGCGCATGGAGCGGACCTTTTTGGCGGCAAGAAGCAGATGCTCGGCGCGAGCGTCGCCCATGACAGTCTTGCTCATGCGCTTGGGCTTGGACTGTGCGGGTGTCTGCTGCGCCGCCGAGCTCGTCCCTGCTGTCGCCGCGTCGTCCTTGTCCTTGCCTTGCTCTTCCTCCCCGAATGTGCCCGTCTGGAGCATGACGTGTGTGCGCAGGACTCGCAACTCGTGGACGAGTTTTTCGATCTGCTGCTGTGTGTCGACCAGCTTTGGGGGTTTCAGCAACTGTCTCGAGGCATGGACCTACTCGTGGTGCCATCAAGCGGTTGTCCATCTCCAAGCGCTTGTTGGCCGCCTCGAGATCGCGGTGGTAGTTGACGTCGAGGTCCAAGATGCCCTTGGACTTTGAGCCCGCGGCCAGCTCGGCCTCTCGTGCGCGGACGAGGGCGTCGGTCTGGGCCTGCCAGCTGGTACGCTCAGAGGCAAAGCGGTCACTGGGGTCAGCCCCGCTCGACTGCATTCGGCTGGGCAGATCGGCCTCGACTCACCGCTCAATATCAACCAAGGCCTTGTCGAGGTCCATCTTCTGCTGCAGCTCGGCAATGGTTGCCTGCTGGTCCTCTATCTGCTGCTGCAGAAATGGCACGCGGTTCACATACTCTCTGAGGAGAGTCTTGAGCTTGGGTGTCAGCTGCGTCAGTGTCTGGATGACTCACCATTTCGGCGATCTGGTCTCCACCTGGGGCATCTGCGACGGCCTGCTTCATGGCCTCCAAAGTGGTCGCTGGGAGGTCGTCGCCATCGTCGCTCCCGCCGGGCGATGCACCTGGGGAGCGACGGGCAGCGGGGGAAGGGCGCTTGTCCGCTACAGCGGCAGAGTCAATGTCCATGTCGTCGCTCATGGCATGAGGGATGTCGAGCCTTCTGGCTGGTTGGCGTACAGTGCCCGGGGTTGGGAGGGATGTGCGGGGCGTCTGTGGGAGGGGCGGGGTGACTGGGGATGAGAGGATGGAGGTAGGGCGAGAGGAGGGAGGCGGGGTGGAAGGGTGGGTGGGGTGTTGCATGGATCCAAGGCCGGTTGGGAAAGGCCTGCGTTGAGGGCTGAGGGGTGATTTGTGAGCGGAGGTGGTGGAAGGGGACACCGAGATTCGAGTGAAGGCGCAGAGTTGGGTGGCGAGGGGGGAGTGGAGAGTGGAATGGGGACAGTCGAGTGGAGTTTGTTGAATGGAGTGGGTGGGTGGATGGATGGATGGATGGATGTAAGAGGGATGAGAAAGAGTACCGGCCAGCGGAGAGAGTAGATGGGATGGATGGGATGGATGGGGTGGATGGGATGTGGAATGGGTGGATGGTGGGGTGAGAGGTGAGAGTTGAGAGTTGACACAGAGTTGAGACGAGGTCGGAGTGGTGGAGACGAGACGAGTCGGGGGCGGGGAAAAGAAAGCAAGAAGGCAGGCGGGCCCACTCCCTCCTCCTTCCTCACCTCGCCCCTCCACTCCCCCTCCTCCCACCTCCCTCCTCCCACCTCCCACCTTGCTCCTCCACTTTGCTCCAAAAGTCAGCCAGGTAAGACAGGGCCGTACATGCCATACAGGGTCTCTCTTTGGGCGGTCCGAGCCTTCGGGCCTCTGCCTTTGGCCTCTTGCCTTTGGCCTTTGCCTTTGGCCCATCATCACTCAGGGTAACAACCAACGCCCAACGCCCAACGCCCTACGTCCAACCGCACAGTCAATGTGCGCCACCCGAAAGATGCCCGTTCCTAGACACCCTAATCACTTATTACAACTAGACTTTAAATGGCTTAATGAGGTCTGTGGTCGACTGTGGTTTTGAACCAAAGGTTGAACCCTGAAGAGGCCATGTTCAACTTTGCCATCCAAAACCTTAGCTTTCAATCCTCCACAATTGCCACCCAATTCAAACAAACTCGGGTTTGTACAAATACTGCCACCTTATTCACTTACTATCACTACTGCTCTCATGCTCTAGCCATTCATCTCTTGGTCGCCACTGCCACATTCTTTCTCTCCCCTCCCGACTCCTTCATGTCCTCATCCCTTCCAGTGCTTGGGCTTGCGGTAGCCCCCCGCAACGTCATCGTCCGGGCCCCGCTTGGCTCGCCTCGTCTCACGCCCCTTCTTGATACGCTCCGTCATCTTGGCACTAAGTCCTGTCAGCACCTGCTCCTCACTTGTATGCCCCGATCGATACCCACTGATAGGTTGCGTGCCCAACTGGCCCTCCATGGACTCGGAAGGCGAGCGCTTCCACCGCAGTTTCCAAGAATAGGCGGCGAGGACTGACGTTAGCAAAGATCGTGTGACCTCGCCTCACGTGGCCTTGTTCAACGGGTTGGCCTGATGTCAGCGTTGGTCTGGACAAATGTACCCACCGCAAGTACGTGCTTGAGCGTCGCCAGCTCAGCATCCGTGAGCTTGAACTGGTCGTTGGCAGTCTGGCATGAGCACTCGGTGACTTGACGAACATCCTACGCACCGTCTTGTTGATGCGCTTCTCGTACAGCGAGGCCACGGCCTTGGCGCGCCACATGCTGGGCCAGAAGTCGTGGATGATCTTGTACCCGTTCTCTCCCCACTCGGACGGGTCAAAGGCGTAGACGTCGTCCTCTTTCGAGTCGGTCTCAGGCGTTGAAGGCACTGACCACGACTCACGAGGAGCATCATCGGCTTCAGGAGGGGGATGCTCGGCCTCGCGGATCAACGTCCTGAGCTCAGCCTCCAGCTCGTCCAGCGTGGCCTTAGACCACTCCCCGCGCGCAAGGCGCCGCTCGTACGCCTCATGGTCGTAGCGCGCAATGTGCTGATCCCCTGCCTCGCCTCTCGCACCGAACGGCTTCTCCCCTGGTCGGCTCCCGTTGACGACACCAATGACCTGCCGTGTAGCGGTCCCGTCCTTGACGGGCGGGTGCTCGATCGGCTGGCCCGCACTCGCCTTGCGCTTCTCGCTGGCTTCGTACCCGGCCTTGTACCGGGCGACACGTTGGGTCATGAGGTGGATGTCACGTTCCTGCCGGT
Source organism: Cutaneotrichosporon sp. PK4640 (assembly GCA_023630115.1). Classification (NCBI taxonomy): domain Eukaryota; kingdom Fungi; phylum Basidiomycota; class Tremellomycetes; order Trichosporonales; family Trichosporonaceae; genus Cutaneotrichosporon; species Cutaneotrichosporon sp. PK4640. The sequence goes on along the minus strand of JAMALN010000731.1, from coordinate 16,069 downwards.
ACACGGCATACTGCTCCCGCGACCAATCCTCGCGCTTTCCACGGGGCGTGTACGTGTTGGAGGGCATGTCGCGGAGGCGCGTCGTGACCTTGGCAACCTTCCACTCTGGCACGTCGCGGCTGGAGATCTGGCTGGTGAGGGGTACGCCGGTGTGCGGGACTGGGGGCTTGTCGACCAATCCAAAGTGTATGCAAATCTCCTGCTCGTCAGTGGATTGTACGTCGGCGATGGGCAATGCTGTCAGAGCTGCATTGCACTGCTCGCAGGCCAGCACCTCGGGGCTCAGCCGGCCCGGCCGCAACGACATCTGCCCTTCCGGGTGGTCCAGGGGGGCAGACATGTGCGATTGGAGGCGGCCGCAGACCCACAAACCCGTGAACAGTGAAGAATCAGCTTTTCCACCCACCTTGAACACTGCATCGTCCATCAAACGTCGGAACTCGGAGTTGACGCCGGCAAGCGCGACATAGTCTCGGACCTGGGGGTCAGTCACCAGTTACTGCACCCCTTTGCTCACACTCAACCCCGTCTCCAAAGAGAAGATTCTATCGCGGATCTCGGCCGGTAGCGTCATCAAAGGCGTGTCCTTGCGCTGGTACCAGTTTGGCAGGTCGTTCCACTTGATGAGCTTGGTGACGGGAGGCGCGCGGACGCGCTTGGGGCTCTTGCCATCGCCGAGGTCGCTATCGACGGGGCGCTCGACGGAGTTGGAGCGAGTCGAGTCGAGGCGGTCCACGTCCATTTCTGTTGAGGAGCGAGGCATAAGAGGCAGGTCAAGGTATGGGTTTGACAGGTACGACTGTGATGAGGTGGATGGAAGGTGTGGAACGAGTGATGTGCTGAAGGAAGGTGTTGAGGGTGTTTGGCCTCCACATGTCGGCACGCGGAATCAAATTCGCCCTCCACCAACGTGCCCTCCACTCGATACCTCCAGCACACACTGCTATCCGTGACCTACGTCGCCGCGTCGCAGAGAGTAAGACCCTTGCTCCATGCTGCAGATAATGTTCATCCAGGCTAGCTAACACGTGTGGATTGAGACGCTCCACGCAGAGACGCGCGGTTCTATATACATCTTGGGTTCGCGAACAGCGTTGGCCTGAACACCTCCTCAAGCCTGGAGGAGCTTGTCGTTCACGGCGTCGGTCGTGAGGCCCTCCTCGCCATCGCGTACCTCGAGGACCTCGACGTCAGCCTTCCCACCTTCCCACCCTACCACCGGGGTCACCCACCTTGGCCACCTGGGCCGTCTGCTGGAAGTACGACAACGACGAGGCCTGCAGCGTCATCAGGTCAGTGGGCGCCGTCGTCGGCATCCTGGCGTCAGTCCCCAGCCCCGTNCCCCGACACTCCCACCCACCAGCTCATGGGAGAGCAGCACGAAGCGCGGCGAGTTCTCGGGCAGCTCTGTCGTCAGCGAGCCCTCCGTGGTAGCCATTACCTTCGGCAATCTCCTCCACCGAGATGTCGACAAACTCCTCGTCTACGGCCATGGCGAGGGTTGCCTTGACGATCTTGACTGCTGTCAGCGGGACCCCGCCCACGCCCGTCCCACGAGGGCAGAAACATACCCGAGATAGCGGCATTGCCCTTTGAGTGGGTGAAGCGGAACTTTTTCAAGGCATCCTGGACTTCGGAGGGGATCTGGACTGTGCGCGACTGAGGTCAGGCGTTTCTGGGGAGTCTACTTGCCATGATGGGGTGGGATTGTTGTGATTTATAGCAGAGTCTGGAAGAGGTGCAGCGAAGTCGAAGTGGACAATGTGACGTAAGGCACGATGTCTGTGGGTCCGTGGGCGGCGGGGAGGAGGAGAGGGGTGGTCGTGTATTGATTCCGCGTGTCATGTCGTGGGTGATTTGTCGATCGGGGCGCAGGGGGCGCAGTCGGCGCAGGGTGATGAGGGGCGGGCCGCGGGCCGAAATGTGGAGGGAGACGGGCTGGGTGGCGCTTGCCCGCTACTGTTGACGTGCCTGAGCAACATTCAAGAGATGGGCGGCATGGGCGGCGGGCGGCGCTGAGCAGAGACCAAGGGGCCGTAATGCCTCGCTCCAAGTGGCCGGCCCTCTAGTCACCGAACCCAACCATCCACTTCTTCGTCTTCATCTCTCTTCTCTCTCATCTCTCTCATCTCCCTCTGTTGCTATCTCTCTCACTCTCTCTCCACCTCCCATTCAATATCCACAGCACCACGCTCCTTCACCATGCCCCTCTCTTGGGTCCTCAAGCCTCTTGCCATCGCATCGGCAGTCGCTTTCGGCGCACTTGGTATCCTGTCACGCAAGTACCAGAAGGCCCGCCTCTACTTCAATGTCACCGTTTACCTCACTACTCTCGCCACCACTAGCGTCTGGGGCATCCTCGTCACCATCCTCGCATCAGCCACTGGCCAGGTGCGTTACATACATGCCGCAAACTAACCACTTCCCTAGAGACTCAACATAAACTACTATGTCGCACGTTCATTCTACAAGATCTGCGGCCCCCTCGTGGGCATCAAGGTCATTGTCGAGGGCGAGGAGCACCTCGATGGCTTGACCACCGCCAACAACGGCAAACACCAGAGCGCCGTCGTCATCGCCAACCACCAGAGGTAAGATCCAAGATCCGCCCACCGTCAGTGGGCTGACAGCAGCATGCTCGACATCCTCTTCCTCGGGCGCGTCTTCCCCGAGCGCACCGTCATCATGGCCAAGAAGGAGCTCAAGTACTCTCCCCTTCTTGGGCAGTACAGTGAGATCACTGCCTTCGACAATAGCTGACGTCAGTGCACGCGTCGGGCGCCGTCTTCATCGACCGCAAGAACCGCAAGAGCTCGCACCAGACGGTCGCCCAGGCTGGCGAGGACATGAAGCGCCGGGGCGTCTCCCTCTGGGTGTTCCCCGAGGGCACGCGTTCGCTCCACCCCGAGCCGACGCTGCTCCCCTTCAAGAAGGGCGCGTTCCACCTCGCGGTCCAGGCCCAGGTGCCCGTGGTGTGCATCGTCGCCGAGAACTACCACCGCATGTTCGACGGCCGTACCCGCTTCGAGCCCGGTACCTTGCGCGTCAGGAGTGAGCTGCAATTCAGCGACAAAACTGACAGCAGTTCTGCCCCCCATCCCCACCAAGGGGCTCACCTTTGACGACGTGACGGGCCTGACCGAGTCGACACGCGAGGCCATGCTCACGGCGCTCAAGGAGATCTCGCAGCCCGTTGCCGCCTCGGCCAAGCCCGCCGCCGCCATCGAGACGTCCGTTTCCAAGGCGACTGCGCTTGAGAAGATTCGCACAGAACACAACAGTGTCGACCAGCGTCTGGTCGCGAGCGCCATGTCCGACTCGGCGACGAGCGAGGGCGCAAGTCGCGATACGACCGAGGACGAGCTGGACGGCGACGCCGTGCTCCTCAAGAGACCAAAGGCTGAGTAATTGTCCCTGGCCATAGCACGTTCTGTCGCATCCATCTCAGCGCCATAGACAAGGGTTGCATGCATCATCTAATCATCTCAGTGGTCATCTGTGGTGCTGGGTGGATGGTGGATGGTGGAGGCAGGGCTACCCACGCCGCCCGATGCGGGGAAGCGGGAGCAAAACGCGCTGTGCTGACGCACTGGCGCGTGCCACCTCGACGTTGCTTGAGATCGCGACGTCAATCCACACTCTCTAATCTCTCTCCATATCCACACCACCATGGCCGTCGCTCCACGAAAAGGCGAGAACTGGGAGCTGCGGCAGCAGCTCAACTCCGAGTACCGCGAGAAGCGCGCCGACGCCATCAAGCGCGTCATTGCCAATCACACAATAGGCAAGGACTGCTCCGGCCTCTTCCCCGATGTCGTCAAGAACATGGTGCGTGGTCGCATGCCAGGCGCAGCTGACGCCTTAGCAAACGGACGACCTCGAGCAGAAGAAGCTCGTGTATCTCTACCTGATGAACTATGCCAAGACGCAGCCCGAGCTCGTGATTCTTGCTGTCAACACATTTGTCAAGGTGCGTATCCACTCCAATCCCTCTGCGGCTCCCAGCTCCCCGTCGCGCAGCGCAATCTCGGACGTGCTACGTGACGCCCTCCACCCCACCCCCAGGCCGCGCTGACATCAGGACACGGCGGACCCGAACCCGCTCATCCGCGCGCTGGCCATCCGCACCATGTCGGTGCTCAGAGCCGAGAAGATCCTCAACTATCTCGCGTCGCCCCTCTCCCGCTGCCTCAAGGACGAGAACCCCTACGTGCGCAAGACGGCGGCGCTGTGCGTCGCCAAGGTGTTTGACCTCAAGCCCGAGATGTGCATCGAGTACGGGTTCATCGAGACGCTCCGCGACCTCCTGGGCGATGGCAACCCGATGGTCGTGGCGAACGCGGTCACGGCGCTGGGCGACATCCACGAGGCGGCCCAGGAGATGCCAGACGAGCCGAGCGAGGACGAGCCCTCGACCCGGCCGAGCAAGCAGCTCTTTGTCATCGACCAGCCGACCCTCACCAAGCTCCTCGTCGCGCTCAACGAGTGCTCCGAGTGGGGCCGCATCGCCATCCTCGGCACCCTCTCGCGCTACCGCACCTCGGACGTCGACGAAGCCGAGCACATTTGCGAGCGCGTCATGCCGCAGTTCCAGCACGCCAACGCGGCAGTCGTCCTCGGCGCTGTCAAGGTCATCATGCTGCACATCAAGAACGTGCAGCGCGAGGACCTGCTCAAGTCGCTCTCGCGCAAGATGGCCCCGCCGCTCGTCACCCTCATTTCCAGTGCGCCCGAGGTGCAGTGGGTCGCCCTCCGCAACATCAACCTCCTCCTGCAGAAGAAGCCGGACGTCCTCGCCAACGAGATGCGCGTCTTCTTCTGCAAGTACAACGACCCGCCGTACGTCAAGGTCGAGAAGCTCGACATTATGGTGCGTCTCGCGACCGAGCGCAGCGTGGACATCCTTCTCGGCGAGTTGAAGGAGTACGCAAGCGAGGTCGACGTCGACTTTGTGCGCAAGGCCGTGCGCGCGATCGGGCAGGCGGCCATCAAGATTGAGTCGGCCGCGGAGCGCTGTGTCACTGTCCTGATGGAGCTCATCGAGACGCGCGTCAGCTACGTCGTTCAGGAGGCGGTTATCGTGATCAAGGACATCTTCCGCAAGTACCCCCACAACTATGAGGGCATCATCCCCACCCTCTGCGCCAACCTCGACGAGCTGGACGAGCCCGAGGCGCGCGCGAGCCTGATCTGGATCATCGGCGAGTACGCCGAGAAGATTGAGAACGCCGACGACCTCCTCTCCACCTTCCTCGACGTGTTCAAGGAGGAGAGCTACCCCGTGAGTGCAGTGTGTTGATCTTGCTGACCCCCAGGTCCAGCTGCAGACCCTCACGGCGATCGTCAAGCTATTCCTCAAGAAGCCCGACCAGTCCCAGGCCATCGTGCAGCGCGTCCTCCAGGCTGCGACCAAGGACTCGGACAACGCCGATGTCCGCGACCGTGCATACATTTACTGGCGTCTCCTCTCCTCAGATCCCGCTGCCGCCAAGAGCGTCGTCCTCGCTGTCCGGCCACCCATCAGCTTGCCGCAGACGACCGTGCCCCCAGCGATTCTCGAGGAGCTTGTCGGCGAGATCTCGTCGCTGTCGAGCGTGTACCACAAGCCCGCGGCGACATTCATTGGCAAGGGCCGTTTGGGTGTGGACGAGATGGCAAAGAGAACGATCGAGTGAGTGGACGTCTCCCCGTCCCTGCCTCCCCGCCGCCCTCCCTCTTGGCCGGACACTAACGCCAGACCGGAGGACGACGTTGCTCGCGAGCGCGCACTCCAGACCGTTGTGCAGGGCCAGCAGTCTGAGAACCTGCTCGACTTTGACGCCGACGAGCCCGAGGCACCCGGCGCCAACAGCTTGGCAGCCGGGGCGGGCGTGGACATCATCTCGAGCCAGCAGATCGCATCAGCCGCCAAGTCGACGAACCCGCTGGACGAGCTCATGGACCTCTTCTCGACGGCGAGCGTGGCACCCGCAGCCCCCGCACAGCCCGCAGGCTTTGGCGGCATGAGCGGTATGGGAGCCATGGGTGGTGCCATGGGAGGGATGTCGCAGCCCACCAACGACTTTGGGGGCCTCGGTGGCCTCAGCGGGCTCGGGTCACCCGTCAACCCCTCCCCACCACGCTCCAACCCGACCTCGCCTCCGCCCAAGCAACCAGCATCGGGCACACAGGACCTCCTCGACCTGTTCTAGATGATGTATGCAGATTTGACCGGATCCCGCCACTCGTCGCTCCATTGACGCCTCTGACTGCACTTCGCCAGCTCGCCAACCGAGTGGGATCTAACATGTGCTGACACTACCGCACCAGACTCGGCATCGGTGTCTTGGCAGAGAAGCACTACGGACACGTGTTCTGTGGCGCACTCATTGTTGCCATTCACCGGCTGCTGCGCGCGCACCGCAGCACCAGCCTCGCCGCGACCGTGCGAGACGGACCCCCACGGCGTTTCGCACGGTCTGTGCGCTCGGAACCCCACCCCACAATACACAGCCGCCGCCACCCCCGGCCCCGCCACCCATCCATGGCCTGCACAGCGTCGCCCCACAGCTTTCTCACCACGCTCACCGGTCACAGGGGGTTATAAACACCTTCTCTCACTCTCACCTTCTCCCACCTCACCACATCTCCACCTCTCTGTCGTCTTCATCAGCACCCTCACCCTCGCCCCGAAGAACACCCCTCCCCCCCCCCGACCACCAACCCACGATGGCGCTCGACACTCTCCGCGGCTCGGGGGCGAGCCTGGGCATGTGCTTCCTCACGTTTGCGGCCTTTGTCCTCTTCTTCACCCTCAACTTTGCCACGCCCATCGGCGACTTTTCCCTCATCTTTGTCAACCTCGGCCCGCAGGATGAGTGGCGCGCCAACTTTGGCATCTACGGCGCGTGCTACCACGACGTGATCAAGTGAGTCGACAAGGTCTACGCCCCACCTTCCCTCCCACCTTTCCTCCCACCGTTCTTCCCACCCCTGCCCGCGCCCCCTCCCCCCAAAGCTAACCCCAGGGGCAAGGTGTGCACGGAACGCGGCATGGGCTGGAAGATCGAGACCAAGCTCTTCGAGGACCTCAAGACGTTTGGCATCACCGTCCCCTCGCTTGTCTCGATCCTCACCAAGGGCCTCTTCTTTGTGCCCCTCACCACGATCCTCATCTTCATCACCCTCCTCTTCTGGGCCGCCACCCTCGTCAAGAAGCAGAAGCGCTACGGCATCACGACGTACGTCATGCTCGTGCTGAGCTGGTGCTCGTCCGCGTTCGCCCTCGGCTTCAACTACGGCATCTACCGCGCCATCCGGCTCGCCGTCAAGGTTTCGGGCCCGGACGGGCTGCACGCCCACGCCGGCCCGGGGCAGGCACTCACGCTCTGCGGCTTCGTGGGTGACTAGCAGACTCAGACTAGACTAACCCTAGCTCTTCCTCCTCGTCGCCATGTGCTTTGGCGCTTGCAGTCTCTGCGCACCGCAGGCGCGCTACAAGAACGAGTACCCCATGGTCGCGGGGCCCGGGTATGTCGCCGTCCAGCCCCAGTCCGTCTACCAGCAGCCGGTTTACCAGCAGCCGTACGCCCACGCGTAGGGCCACTCCAGCTGTCGCAACGACGCCTGTCGTCCCCCGCCCTTTCATGTAGCTTCCTGCTCTCATAATTCGATGTACAGAGGTTATAATCGTAGCGGTGGCCAGCGGAGTAAGGGTGTGATGTGGACTGTTGTGGCGTCTCGAGAGCCTTCTCGCCATGGGAATGGTCGCAAGCATAGGGCGGACGTCACGCGGAAGCGAAGGGGCGTTAGGCTTCAGCGTGAGGCTTCAGCAATGTAGGTAGGCAGGCAGGCAGGCAGTGAGTTGGCCATCTCCAAGGCTTGGGTCAGATGTTGATCAGATATGAGCAGCCGTCAACTACTGGCGCTCATGGCTCTCAACCATCGTCCTGCGTCTCAAGTTTAGGTGGGTGAGATTGGTGGACGAGTGAGAGCTGGATGGGAGAGCTGGATGGGAACTGGATGGATGGTGGATGCCCGAATTATACTTGGAAACCCTGTGGTTTCAGGGTGTGAAGGCAGGCACGTACCAATGTGCGGCAGGGACAGGAGGGACAGGAGGGGTGTGGGATGTCACTCGTCCTCTACTCTCCTCTCCTCCCGCTGCTATACTTTGCGACGACCACCCACACTCTGACGCAACCTCACTGGGGCCGATAGAAACGAGGCGGCTGCGCGCTGAGCAGCCGAGCAGTTGTACTGAGTGAGAAGACTGGATAGATCAGCAGGCCTCGGTTTGCGCGAAGCCGAAGCCGACGCTGGTGCGAGTGCGAGCGGAACCAGGTCATGAATCGTCGCGATGACGCGGCAATTGTCAGGCTGCTGCCAGCTGGCCAGCTGGTTCGACGAGAGGCGCGAGACACGCAGGGCTGACTTGAAGGCCTGGCCACCTTGTATGAGCTCGCCCGCCCATAGGCATCTATGCCGCCTCAAAACTACGCCGCAAAGTCTCCTAATCAGTGGTTGGGCATTGGCTTTGTGAAAGATGGAGAGGTGCGCTCTGTGCGCCCCACTGCGGCGCCCGTGATGCCCGACGGTGGGACTGGGACTCTTGAGCATTCCGAGGTGGCACGGGCTGTAATAACAGGGCCTCAGTTTCAGCTTTTGCCCCGCAGCCCCATTTTGCCATTACGAGTTGATGCAATCGACACTAGCTTGCATTTAAGAATGGGCATTAGAATCAATCAACTTGACATGTCCGGCAGATGGCGGCAGGAGTGAGAGAGAGTGAGAGAGTACCTGAGGCCACATGCCTTGATGCCTTGACACCCACCCACCTGCGTCATCTCTCGGACTAACGACACCTTGCTCCCTCCCTCCAACGCCGCGCTGCCCGCACACGCCAAACCCCGTCTCTCCAACTCTATTCATCATCACCACCTGTCACTTGGACCACTACCATTACTCTCTCTCATTCGCATCATTCGCATCATTCGCATCATTCGCATCATTCGCAGCAACCACAACACCACCGCTCCATCTCCCATCACACTCTCTTCCTCTTCCTCCATCCATCCATCCACCCTCCATCCCCCCATCAATCACCCATCACCTCCACTCGTTTCCACACGCCAAACCCCGGCCCCATCACGCTCCCTTGCACACCTCACTCCACTCGGCATCACATTCCTCCCCTCTGCGGACAGAGCTAGCGTGCGTCGGCTCCACTCCTGCACTCACACACAGCCATGAGCGCCGACGCTCGTGAGACCGGCTCTTCCCACGCCGCAATCCCCGACATGGAATCACATACTGGGGCACGGCAGCCCCCCACGTCCGCCGAGATTGATGCTGTCATTGCCGCAGCAATAGCCAATGCCCCGCCGGCTCCTCCCCCCATGGAAATGGGGCTCGAATGTGAGTAGGAGGGTGGGTGGGGGTTTGTCGAGGTGACTTGGAGGAGGGGTGGACGGCGGGCACGGCGGGGTGGGTGGGTGGGGACTGGTCTAGCAGTACTCTAGTCCAGGCGCTAACTCCAGCAACCACACGATCCTTGACGCCGCTCATGACCAACATTCTCCCGTCGGCGATCGGATCAGATGGGCGCGTAAACCTCTTTGTTGGCAACGTGAGTCGACTGCGCATGCGCATGCCGCAGCGCAACGCAACGTAGCGCAGCACCGCTAACGCCAAGCTCCCGTACCGCGTGCGCTGGCAGGATCTCAAGGACTTGTTTCGCAAGGCCGGCACCGTCCTGCGCGCCGACGTCAGCCTCGGACCCGACAATCGCAGTCGCGGATATGGAAACGTTCTGATGGGTAGCCGTGAGGACGCAGCGCGCGCCATCGACCGCTTCAACGGCTTCACATGGCAGACCCGGACGCTCGAGGTACGGCCCGATCGCCTCCCCCCAGAGTACGAGCCGCAGCCGCACATCCACCACAAGCCCATGTTCGGCGGGTACATGGGCCCGCCGATGCACCACTTCGGCGGAAGCGGGTGGCATGGGCGGCCACCACATCATGGCCCGCCGTTTGGCGGCTTCGGGCATCACCTCGGGCCGGGTTCGCATGGACATGCGCCCCACCAGGCCTTTGTTCGGCCACCACCTTCTCTCGCCTCCCACGTCCCTGCTGTGCCTCCCATCGGTGCTTCGCCCTTGGCAGGATCCCTCACCGCGGGCCCAAATGCGACCGCCAACACAGCAGCTTCCAGCGGGTGGGGCCAAGGAGGCAACCGCGACGTGTTTGGTGCGGACCGCAGCGGGTCGCCTGGGGCTCTGGGAGCCCTCCCTCTCGGCGCCAACGGCAAGCGCTCCATCTCGCCTAACAGAGGGTTGGAATATGGCGAGTCACTTGGGCGTGTTCCGCTGGGCGGGCGGCTGGGACCCAGCCTGCTCAGCAAGCCGGCCATCTCGGCGGAGACGCTCGAGTCATCGGCCAGTCTCCGACGCCCGTCGACAAGCAGCTCTGACGCGCCGACGCCCGTCCTTGTCCCTCCTCCCATTCCCCTCAACGGGCTTGCCAACCAGGCCAAGGACCTCGGAGCCCCCAACAGTGTTTACGACCGGGTCTGCTTTGTCAAGAATGTGAGTTGGAACGACTCGGCTTCGGATCTGACCCCAGCTCCCCTTCACAATGCAGTGGCAGGACCTCAAGGACCTGTTCAGACCGGCTGGCGTCGTCATCCGTGCTGAGTGAGTCATGCTAAGGAATCTGACTGACGTTTAGCGTTGCATCGACTCCCGATGGCCAGTCTCGTGGCTTCGGCACCGTGCTCCTTGCGTCTGCAGACGATGCGCAGCGAGCAGCGACCATGTTCAACGGGTGAGCGAGTCTTTGGTGACAACAACTGACCGCAGTCACGAGGTGGAGGGGCGCGTGCTCAACGTCCAGACCGAGCGGCAGACCATCGACGAGGGCAAGATACAGCCCATCCATCCTGTGGAGCCCTTCTCCGCATTCGCCACCAAGCCATCCCCGCAGGCGTGGCCCCAAAACGCGTCCGCCCCTCTCAGCACGAGACCTCCTCCCGCTGCCAGCGAGGCGTTTGCGTCTGGCCCGCTGAGCGGGTTGGCAGTGTCCCCTACTACCACCCGCGTGCCATGGCAACTCGACACGGGTGGACCTGCCGCCGCCGTACCAGTGCGGCCCACGGCGACCGAGGACACGGCGTCAAGCAAGCCGCGGCACCCCGGACCCATCACCCTCCCGCCGTTCCCGACGATGACGGAGATGAACCCTCTGAGCCCAATGCAGACGCGCAACCTCCCGCCGATGACGCCGTCGATGCCCGGCTTCGTCTTCAACGCGTACCCCCGCACGCCCCCTGCTCCGCACCCCTTCCTGTCGCCAGGCGTGACGGGCCCCTTCTCCCCGGGCGCGCCGGTCACGAGCCCGATGCACAGCGGGCGCAATCCGCTGCTGAACGCGGCGCCAGGTGCGCCAGTGTACCGGCCGATGACGCAAAAGGGGTCTGCTGCTCTCGGCACGCCGACGACGCAGGTGTTCCCCAACAACTCGGACCGCCCGGCTGCCGGTCCGCCGGGCGGCGAGGTCGACGACTACTTCCCGCCCGTCAAGGAGGCGGAGGAGCTGGTGGGCGCAACGGCTGCGCTGAGCGTCAAGGACGACCCGCTGGTCAAGGCGGACCATGGGAGCGCGGGGCCTCCTGGCGCTCCGCCCGCAGTGACGGTCACCGCGACATCGCCCCCTAACGGGCGGAGCAGTCTTGATGGCGGTCCTCGCCGCGCGGGGCCGTCAGAGCGCCGCGCGAGCTGGAGCGAGGTTGCGAGCGGGCAGGCGTAGGCTCAGGTGGGCGGGCGGGCTCGCTAGACGGACAGGGCATGTTCTGGTTTCGTACACGGTTTGGGATGCATTGAGGTCTTTGGGTATGTGAAGTTGAAGAGGCTTGGAGGCCTTGCGCCAGCCTCTCTCGCCTAGCGCAGCGAACAGGCCTGACCTGCTGGTTCAAGCCCACGGTGTAGAATGAATGCATAAAGGTCCACGTCAAAAAATGATGGTACAGTCTAAGTCGCCTTCACTCCCCTCCCCGCACGCTCTTGGCTGGGGTCCTGCAGCTTCCACGCCGGCTCGTACCCCGCCTCGGTCTTGAGGAGAGGGTTGGGGGCCGTGTTGTGCGTCGAGCCGAGCGACGTAAAGCTGGGTGTGTCAGTTATCGCGAGTGAGGCGGCCCACATGTCGGCAGCCCAGTTACTCACCCCTCGTCGTACAGGGTACACCAGGGCACGTCGAGCTCGCGGAGGAACTGCCACACCTCGGCGTACGACCAGTCCAGGACGGGGTGGACGCGGAGGACTTGTGGCCAGCTGGGGTCGGTGGGTGCGAGGACCGCGACGTCTGCGGTTAGCCAACTGGTCGGAAGCCGGGAGAAGATGCCACATCACGACTTGCGCCCGTGTCCCACACGCCCCGACACCCGTACACACACACATTCCGTCACTGCTGCGGATCACCGCGCCACATTTCTCGTCAGCCGCGGCCGCTGGAATCGGCCCGCCGGCCCTATCCTCCCTCTCCCTCCACACTCCTCAAACCACCCAGTCCGAGTCCGTACTCACTGCCGTTTGGATCCCCCTGCCGCGTTCCCAGCAGGATGGCGCGCACATGCTGCCCCCCTCCACACCCGAGGTACTCGGACAGCGCGCTCTTCATCCCCCCGCCAAACCGCCACAGGTCGAGCTTGTACCGCGCCGCGCTGTCGATGACAAACGTCTCGAGCGCGGGGAACGGGTTCGGCGCGGTAAAGTAGACGCTGCGGATGGAGGGGTAGGGCACGGCGTCGCCCGACGCTGGGGTGTGGTGCGTCGCCGACTTGGCCGCCTCGCCGTTGGCCACGTTTGCGGGCAGGGGCGGGGGCGGCGCGGCGGGGCCCTCGAGGTAGGCGCGGAACGAGGCCGAGAGGGCGGGCTCGTCGTGCGGGGGGTTGCGGGGCGAGGAGGGACAGGAGGGGTTGGGGTGNGGGGGGGGGGGCGGGGGGGGGGGGGGGGGGGGGGGGGGGGGGCCCCGCGGGGGTGGGGGGGCCCGGCGGGGGGGGGGGGCACTGCGGCGTGTTGTGGCGCGCGTACAGGACGGCGGCGAAGAGGTGGAGGAGGACGGTGCCTGCGGTCAGCGAGGTTGAGGTCGAGGAGGGGGTTAGTGGAAGGGGAGGGGATGCTATGCCGGCCCGGGGTCGGAGATCACCCCGGCTTAGCTAACCCGCCCCAGGGTGAGACATGGTCAACGTGTCGCCGCCGGTATCCGGGACATCGACCCGAAGACATCGGAGGGATGCCCAAGCCGGCAAGAGCAAGAAGGCAGGAGAGGGAGACGCGGGGGTGGTGGAGGAGAGGACCGGGATGAAGCCGGGGCATGGTGAGTCGCCGGGGCAGTCGCCCGGGCTCGCGAGCCGGTGAGGCGACTGGCGGAGTGAAGCCGACGCGACCGCTCGCCGCTCATCCCCACCCCCCACGTCCTCCTCCTCTCCCTTCGGGTGCCGTCCGGGGTCCCAGCGATATCCAGCAGCTGGAATGGGGCGTCGCGGGTAGTGGCGGGCGGCGGCGATCGGCCCCAAACCCGGCAACGGCTCCACCGCGGTCCATTGTCCGACGGCGACCACTCAACCATCCTCAACCAGCCCAAGACAACACCGCCCCGCCCGGCGCGACACTCACAGTCCTTTCCGCCATTAAAGCTCAGCGCGACGGCCTGCTCCCTGCCATTAGCCCCGCTCCACGCCGCACGGCATACCCATAGTCGTCGAGCACGCCCTCGATCAGCGCGATGGCCTCTGCAATTTTCATGCCGAGCGCGTCCTTGTCCTTTGCGCGCTGGAGGACGCGGTCCAGGTCGCCGGCGGTAATGTACGCCATCTGGGTCGAGGTGAGCGAGTGGGTGGAGTTCTAGATTATCGAGATGTTTCCAGTCGAGCTCGGCTGTTCCGACGCCGGTAGCGGGAGTATTTCCGGAGCTCGGGCGGGCGTAGGCCGGCGTCGTACGCTTGATTTCCGCTCTTCCCCGCGAGTGCGGAGAGTGCGGGGTTCGCTCGGCTACCAATGCCTCTTGCCCACGGCTCGCGAGTCGAGCTCCGCAGCGAGACGGACACCCCCGCCCTCCAGCTCACCAGCGCGCCGCAGACCGGCCAAGCAAGTCCATGCATCTATACGTGTGCAGCCCAAGCCTAGTCTACAGCTTGGTCTCCTTGCTCTCGAGCGGCACCTCGCTCTCGCCGTCCGCGCTAAAGCCCACGCTCGGCTGGTTCTTGCCCATAAACTTGGTATGCGAGCCAAACGCGACAATCTTGTTCTGCGCATTGTAAAAGTTGACGCGCGTGTACGCGAGCGTGCGGCCTGTCGTCAGCTCGTGTCTGCTCGCAGCGCACCCAGCTGGGTCACCTCGCCCTCGCCAAAGATCGTGTCGCCGACCTGGCCGCCGGGGCGCACAAACTCGCACGACGCGTTCACGCTCGCACCCGTGGGCGGGACGATGCCCCGCGACTGCAGGGCGAGCGAGGTCACGGTGTCGACCATCTGCCGTTAGCAGGCACCATATACCGGCGCACGGAGAGGATCACGCCGCCGTGGATCGTCTGCTGTCAGTACAGTCCAAGCCGCGGCCCACGTTGTGGTTGTTGATGTGCTCGGTGCCGATCTTGAGCTCGGTGCGCACCCACCCGGGCTTGGCCTGGGTCACGATCATCTGGAATCAGCTCCGCCCACAGTGGCGCCTCACGTTCTTGAGCACCTTGCCGTCATGACCTAGAGTTAGAGCAGTTAGCGACTAGACCCACCGGCCTTGTCGATGGTCTTTTGCCAGGTCTGGGATGAGCTGGGTTAGAGGGATGGAGGGACATACGCGGCGGACAAAGTTGAGGCAGGCCATTGTTGATGTGAGAGGGGGGTTGGATGAGAGGTGAGTGTTGATGTGGGGGTGGGGTTCGGCAACTACGGTCCGAGCAGGGAGTGAGTGGAGGTGGGCGTGGACATGGGATGAACTCCATTTTGGAGGGATGCATTAGACGTGGAACTGCAATGGCAATACCAGGGTGTATTGTCTCGTGTGCTTAACGAGGGGGACGAAGGGGACCGCTCAGGACGGACAATATGCTCGCGCTGCTCGTCTCAAGAGCTGAACAGAGGAGCGGAGCAGGTGGGTTGAGTGAGGTGGGGTTGAGGTGCAGGTGAGGGTGCAGTGTCAAGGAGAGACTATGACTACCTGAAACGGGAGTCAACTTTGTCGGTCCATCATCCAACATCCAGGGTAACTACCACGCGTCGTCTGCCCCACGCCGCGCCCCCTAGCCCCCCTCACCCCAGAATGCACTTTGCGAGGGCCTGGGCGCAGGTAGGTGCTGTACAACTGGGCAGTGTGCGGATCATGGTGCCATGCTGTCCGCAGCAAATGGACGCGTCTCACTCTCACTCCCGCATTCGAGTTTAACCACATGCTGCATGTCTCAACTCTGGGGACCTGGACCCGCAAGATAGTCACCGCTCGGCCCGGCATCTTACCTTTTACCAGTTGTGCCAGGTCATGGAGGCAAGCAAGGTGGAAGGGGAGAGCGGCAGTGCGGGACATGGGAACGGGACATGGGAAATGAGGGTTGGCAACGCTGTACCTGGAATCGGGCTAGACGTCTCCCTCTCTCTCCCTCCCCGTCGCATCCCCCATTCCTCCTTGTGCACAACCTCTCTTGCGCCGTTCAGAGCGGGATCCCAAGCCCAAGAGACAGTCCATGCACGGATGCATCAAAGATGGGGTCCATACAGGCACTTGGAGTTGCAGTCAAAGAGGAAAGAGTGTGGATGGAAGGCCAGTTGCAACAGTGATCGTGACGAGGTTGGAGAGGTGCTGTGAGCTGCGAGATTGATTGTCTCTGATCAGATTACCCCTTTCCACATCCCACCCTCCCTCCCCTCGCACCACACACAATCATTTCATACCTCACTCTCATCGTCTCTTGCTCGCTTTCTCTCTCTCTCTCTCTCTCCCTCTCTCTCTCTCTCTCTCTCTCTCTCTCTCTCTCTCCTCTCTCTCTCTCTCTCTCGCTCTCTCTCTCTCTCACGCTCACACACGCGCAAGCGCCACCACAC
>JAMALN010000730.1:0-19755 GCA_023630115.1 Cutaneotrichosporon sp. PK4640 | reverse complement strand
CTCAGCGACAAGATCCACGAGGGCATCTGCAGCAAGCTCGGTGTCACGACCCAGCAGCTCCAGCTCGCGCAGGTGCTTGAGGCGAGCACATGGAAGGGTGGGCGCGAGATCGCGAAGGCCAAGCGCCCTGAGACCGGTGGTCGTGAGTAGCTGAGAAGGAATCGCTGTGGAAGCTAACACCAGCTCCCATTGAGATCATTAGCGACGGTACGGTGTTCTGAACAGGACAATATCAAGGATTAGAAGTGTAGAAGGCGGAACTGCATCGATGTTCTCGACATCCAGCATGAAAGTGTGTCCTCACGTCATCAATACTTTGCTCAACATCCCTTGTGGTAGCTTCAAGTGGCCTTCACCGCTCCATTCCTCGGGCGCCCCACAACATCGCTGCCCCACTTCCCCACTCCGGCGGCAGGCAGCACGGCTCGCTCTCGCCATTCCTCCTTTCGTACATGCCACCACTCCGAGTACGGGCATGACGCACCTGCCGCCGGCTCCTTCGAGGGCAGAGGGCTATCTCCGGCTCGGCACGATGTCATCGGGCCGCTCGGCCGTGGGCCTCCAGCTGGCCCCAACCGCAGCCTGAACAGCCTGAACTGGAGATTGCTAAGTTGCTACAGTCCTCAACGTGTCATCGCCAGCCTCGGCCGCCTGGCCCAGCCGCTGACTGCGCTCTCGTTGGTCCGCGGCCATGTCACCCATGCTCGGAACCTCGGCATGCCGCTGGCCAAGCCACCTCGGCGCCACCCCGGACAATCAAGACCCAGGACGCAAGACACTGCGCACTCCGCTACCAGCCTGACATCACAGGGATGCTGCGCCGCTGATCACTGCGCCATTTGTGGCTCGATTACGCACACTAGCGCAGCCTCGGCTCCAGCCGAGTGCGAGACGCTCTCAAGCTTACGAGTGCCTGCCGTGACTCAATTGAAACGCAGCAGAGTGCTGCGGGTCACTGCTGCGGCGGTCGGAGACTAGTGCGCAGCTTCCGGGTCGCTGGTGCTAGGGCGGGCCACTCCGACGCCGATGCAGAGAGCGCGGCCAGGCCGGGGTCAAGCAGGGTGAGTTTACGCCAAGTTCTACGAGCGTGACAAGTGGGGCCGCTGAAACCTCGTCCTGACAGACCGAGTTAACGAGAAACTCTGAGGTAGGCGCTCGCTAACGACTGCGTAGGTGGATCTGACATGGCAAAGTCAGGGAGGCCATGCCGGAAATTTCGACTATCGAGAGCCGGAAACTAACAAGTCGGACGAGACAAGCGCTAACGTTAGGAACACCTCGCTTGCGCCGCAGCTCTGAGGACCGCATGGGCCGCTGGATTGTGATCGCCGCACCAGCCCAGCGTCGGGTATCCAGGCTACTGGCCTCGGAGTCAAAAGGTCTGCAGCCGCGGGCCGTGCCTGCCCGTGATCAGACATTCCTCATTAATGACGCCCAGCTCCGCCCCACCCCCCGCCAGCGGCGGCACCCGTTGCGATGACGTGCAGGCCGGCGGCCGCAGGCTCCGAGATCTCCTGGGGCGGGTAGCGGGATCGGTGCCAGCCCCCAGGAAAAGCTCGGGGCCAGCCCCCGCCGAAAAACGATGACGAGGGCATAGAGTTTGGTGGAGGCCGTCCGTCCAGCCAGCTCCACAGTGGAGCCTCCATAGTGGGGGCCATACCGCGGCCATGGTCGAGGCCGGTGTCCATTCCCATCCTCGCCTAATTTTCCAGCCCACCGTGTTACCAGCATGGTAGTGGGCCGGTGATGCTGCGGCCCGCACCAGACTAGATGTACTGTATAAGCCTGCCCGCCGCCAGAGCTCGTCTGCACACCACTCGCATTAGCTAGAATGCGGCAACTCTTCGCTGCGCTCCTCATTGCCGCGGCGGTCGACGCGCGCCCGTGGCGCCGCCAGCTGCCCGCCGGCGTCTCGGCGGACGGCGTGACCATCACCAACCCCGACGGCTCCCTCGCCACCATCACGCTCCCCTTTGTCCCCGGCAACGGCGGCAACAATGGCAACAACGGCGGGAACACGGCCCTCCCCGCCGGCGTGTCCCAGGCCGTGGTGACCGTGACCAACCCCGACGGCTCGGTCGGCACCCTCACGCTCCCGTTCGTGCCCTCGCAGACGAACGGCGGCCAGGGCCAGGAAGGCCAGAATGGCCAGAACGGCCAGAATGGCCAGAACGGCAACGGCGGCCAGGCGACCCCGGCCCCCACCACCCCGCTGCCCGCGGGCGTCACGACCGCCGTGGTGCCCGTGACCAACCCCGACGGCTCCGTTTCCTCCATCACGATCCCCGTCGTCCCCGGCTCGCAGCAGTCCGGTGGCCAGCAGGGTGGCGAGAACCAGAACGGCCAGAATGGCCAGAACGGCCAGCAGGGCCAGGCCACCCCGGTTCCCACTACTCCTCTCGCCGAGGGTGTGACTACCGCCGTCGTCCCCGTCACCAACCCCGACGGCTCCGTCTCGTCTGTTACTATCCCCGTCGTCCCCGGCGCCCAGCAGTCCGGTGGCCAGCAGGGTGGCGAGAACCAGAACGGCCAGAACGGCCAGAACGGCCAACAGGGCGGCCAGGCCACCCCTGTCCCAACCACCCCTCTCGCTGAGGGTGTCACCACCGCCGTCGTCCCCGTTACCAACCCCGACGGCTCTGTATCCTCTGTCACTATCCCCGTCGTTCCCGGCGCCCAGCAGTCCGGGCAGGGAGGTGAGCAGGGCGGCCAGCAGGGCGGCCAGGGTGGTGAGGGCCAGAGCGGCCAGGCGCAGCCCACGCCGGCGCCGACGACCCCGCTCGCCGAGGGCGTCACGACCGCCGTGGTGCCCGTCACCAACCCCGACGGCTCCGTTTCGTCCGTTACCATCCCCGTCGTCCCCGGCCAGGGGCAGCAGAGCGGTGCCGCTGGCGAGTCGGGCGCGGGGCAGGGCGGCCAGGCTGGCGAGTCTGGAGCTGGTGGCGCTGGCGGCCAGCCGACGCCGACGGGTACTGTTCCCGAGGGCGTGACGACCGCCGTCGTGCCCGTCACCAACCCCGATGGCTCGGTCTCGTCTGTTACTATTCCCGTCGTGCCCCAGAGCGGTGGCGCACAGCCCACGGGCACTGCCGGGCAGGGCGGCGAGCAGGGCCAGGGCGGCCAGGGCGGCACCGGCGTCGTCCCCGTTCCCGGCGGCACTGGCGGTGGTGGTAATGGCACCGAGGGCGGGCAGGGTGGCACCGGCGAGGGTGGCCAGCAGGGCGGCCAGGGCGGTACCGGCGAGGGTGGCCAGCAAGGCGGCCAGGGTGGCACCGGCACTGGCGCCGCTGCGAACCCGTTCTCGTCGCCCGTGCCCTCTGGCACGGCCATCAACGGCAACTACAGCGGCCAGCACCGTCCACAGGTCCACTACACGCCCCCGATTGTAAGTAACTGTCGCTGAGCACGCTGACACCCAGGGGTTCATGGGCGAGCCCAACAGCCTCGTCAAGGATAGCAAGGGCACGTGGCACCTGTTCTACAACTACAACCCCTCGAACACGACCGCTGCCGAGGACGACAAGGGCCACTGGGGCCACGCGACCTCGGCGGACGGGTACAAGTGGGAGAACCAGCCGATCGCGCTGTGGCCGCCTGCCGGCAAGGGCTCGGTCGTCGCGGACCCGGACAACAAGTCGGGCCTGTTCGGCAACGGCACGGGCGAGAACCTCGTGGCGGTGTACGAGTCCGGCCCTGGCGTGCAGCTCGCGCACAGCCCGGACGGCAACAACTTTACCCCGCAGAACGGCAGTGTCGCCGAGGGCGTCAAGGACCCCAAGGTGTTCAAGAACGGCGACGCGTGGGTCATGACCTCGGCGTCGGACGCGGGCGTCGTGATCCACACCTCGCCCGACCTCAAGAACTGGACCAAGGCGAGCGAGGTGCCCGCGGGCCAGGTCAGCTCCCCGAACCTCGTCAAGGTCGGGGACAAGTGGGCGCTGCTCGCGTCCAACGACCAGGGCCAGCAGTACTGGACCGGCGACTTTAACGGGACGCACTTTACGCCCGCCGGCGACGCCCGGAAGGCCGAGTGGGGCGGCGACGGGCACGGCGGCGCGGCCGCCGTGGACGGCGACAACACGATCTGGATGACGTGGGCGGGCAACGCGGCGTACGCGGACAAGACGCCGACGGACGGCGAGTTCTGGCGCGGCACGATGAGCGTGCCCCGCCTCCTGTCGATGGCGAACGGCACCGACGGGCCGGTCCTCGCGCAGGTCCCGCTCAACCCGGGCCCCGTGGTGGGGCAGCAGGTCGCGGCGACCAAGAGCGACAAGGGCAAGCTGGCCTACACGTTTGACGGGGCGGCGGCCCCGTCGGGCGCCATGCTCCTCCTCCTCAACATCACGGGGCTCGAGGGCGCCGGCGCCGGCCACACGGTCAACTGGACCTTCTTCAGCGCCGACAAGAAGGAGTGGCTCGAGAGCGGGTACGTGTTTGACGGGACGGCGTGGATCCGCCGCGGCAAGGTCGGCGGCTTCGCCGCCGAGGGCTTCACCCAGAACCTGAACACGACCTACAAGCCCGCCGGCGGGAGCATGTCCGTGGCCGCCATCGTCGACCGCAGCATCCTCGAGACGTACCTCGACGAGGGCAAGAGCGTGGCGACCAACCTGTTCTTCAGCAACGGCTCGCTCTCGCAGGTCGGCGTGTGGGCCCACGTCCCCGAGAACACGACGGTCGAGGCGCACGTCTTTGCGCTCAACAGCTCGTGGGCGAATGCCACCCAGGGCGGCGGCGAGCAGGCCGGTGGCGAGCAGGCCGGTGGCGGTGCCCAGGCCGTCAGCGACGCCAGGCCCCCCGAGACGGGCGCTACCGCCGGCGAGACCCCGGCCGCTTCTGAGGCCCCGGCCGAGACCCCCGCCGCGACGCCCGCCGAGACGCCGGCCCAGACCCCCGCTGAGACCCCCGCGGCTCCAGCCGAGACTCCCGCTGCCACCCCCGCGGAGACGCCTGCCGCCTCGGCCACGGCCTAACTACAGCAGTGTTAATAGTAGTCTAGTTTCTTCGTTCCGCTCCCAAGAGCGGCCTGTTTGTTAATTCAGAAGTTGAAATGCACGAGTGATTGCCAGTCTGCCGAGTCTAGGGGCATAATTGCTGCGAGGTTGGGCAGGTAGCAGTCTGGAAGATGAGGGCGCAAACCTGCCGTGTGGGCAGGCCGATCGCGCCCCGCGCCCGCCGGAGCTTCGGCGGCATGTCCGCTGGGAGGCTGACACCGACGCCGCAGGCTGCCAAGAGCGCGCGCGCGATCCCTGGGCGCCGCTGGCTTCCGTGCGGGCGGAACCAAGAAGCGTCTCTGACGGGGAGGACGGACGCGCGCGGCGCAACACGGGCTCAGTCTGGCCCATTGACACAGCGTTCGGGCTCGGCGACGTAAACTTCTGGCAGGCCGAAGCTGGCAGCTCCTGGCGAAGCGGCCAGCGACCCAGCGGGCGGCGGTACGGCGGTCCAGTACCTGGCGCGGCGGCCGCCCCGATCGGAGGGCAACGTCGGACTCGGTTACTGACGCGGCGCGGTCGGACTCGGCGACAACCTGACACGGCGCTGGGTATACCACTGCGGCCAGTCATGCGGCCAGCCATGCAGGTCCCGCCCACCTTGAACGGCTTGAACGGCCCAATGTCCGCCCGGCGCCACACTCGCACCTTTATTGCTAGGTTTGGCTGTGGAGTTTTCGGTGCGGGTCCAAAGTTTCTGGGACGGGCCGGACGGGCCGCGAACGATGGGATCCAAGGTTGTGCCCAAGGTTGTGCCCAAGGTTGAAACGCGCCCTTGGAGCGCTCCATTGGGCTGCGGGGTGCGGGAGTAGGTGTAGGGCGCCGCCTGCCTGCGGGAGATGAGTGCGGAAGGTGTGGCGTCGTAGGGCGTCGCAAGTTTCTGGCATGGTTTCTGGCATGGGCCAACTGGAGTCCGAGGACGCTCCGCTCCCAGCTCGCACCGGTGCCTCGGTTTCAAGCTGCGGAGACTGTGGGGCAGGCGCAGCCTGGACCGCGCCGTCCCTCGCACGTGAGAGCGGTGTCTGTGCTTGAGTTGGTGGCTGTCCTGGTGTCCGTTCGCCCCACCCCCGCTTCGCACCCCGCAGCACGGATAATCACGTCAGCCGACGCCAGGCGGCGTGAGCTTCAGTGCAGTGGAGCAGGCCACGAGTCCGGAGCAGGGCAGTGGGAGCAGGAACGGTGCCACAGGTCTTACGTGTCGCCGGCGGCGGGGGTCTAGAGCGGGTACCAGGGCAGTATCTGATAGTGGGGGGCCAGGAACTATCGTGCAACGGGCGAGTCTGGTGGAAAGCACGCCACTCATTCCCACTCCGATGGCTGAGGGTGGGGTGGGAACAAGACGAGGACTTGTTTGGACGACTTGTTTGGACGAGTAGGAGATCGTCGGCCGTGTCGGGCGCGCTAAGCACTCGTCGCGTGGGGTGGCTTGGCCGATTGATGCACGAGTGTCAGCCATGTCTCAGAGCAGGTGATGGCGGGCGCATTCCGTGAAAAACACTGCGCGAAAAAGTTTGGGTCGGGCGCCACACTGATTGCCATGTCTCATCGGGATGATCGGGGGCCGGCGCGATCGCCGAGTAAAAAGGAAGCAGAAGATGCAAGAACAATGGCCTGCGAGGCGCGGGGCGGAGCCGCACGCTGCTCGCACCGCGCGCCGCTTTTGGGCGCTTTGTTGACACCGTGGGCCTGGGGCGGCTGGGGGCGGGGAAAAGCCAGACAATGCAGCCTGCCTGCATACCGCTGTTGACCGCCCCTTCCCCGGATCGTCTGGTGGGCATGCAGGGCGCTCGGCCCAGGGGTGAGGGGGGCGAACAAACGACTCGGAATGCGTGCGCACGGATGCCATCCGTTGTCATGTGACGCTGCACAAAGCCCGATGGTACGTGAGCCTCGTACGTGAGCCAGCTGCGCCGGACCGTTCCTCGCTCCGAAGTGCGACAGTTTAGTTGGGGCGGGTGCGCTCGGTTCTCTTCCTGCGCCTCGCCACCCACCCGGTCCCGATGTAGTAGTGTTAGTGCGGGCGCTGGCACTTGGCCTAGCTTGGCTGGCTTGGATGATGCGGCAATGATGCATGCAGTGGTGTGGTGTGGTGGCTATGTGAACATTGTTACGGATGATGGGGACATGGAATGATGCGACAGTGTGGAGACATGCAATATGAGACGGTTCTGGAGGCTGGAATGATGTGCACGGGCAACGAGGCGCTGGCTTTCGGGCTCGATCGCGTGTGAACGCGCGAGATTACACAAGGGTCGCGACGAGGGTGTGCGGCAGAAGCCGCTGCCACCGCTATGCGGCAACGCCCGCGGTGCGGCCACGCACCGGAGCCGGGTAGCCGGCGTCACGGAGCGGGCGCGAGCGCGAGCGACCGGCGCGTTCCCGAGAGCGGCTGTGGTTGCGGCCACGGGAGCGGCTGTCGCGAGTGGGGGCAACCTCGCGCTCCTCGTGGTACATGCCGAGCTGGGGGACGAGCTCCGGGGTAACCTCGACGCGCTCAACGCGCTCACGGCTGCGGCCACGGCGGTCCTCGGTGGGGGCGTGCTCGCGGCGCGAGTGCGCCGAGGGGGCGGCCGAGCGGCTGCGCACGCCACGGAGAGGCGCAACCGAGGGAAGCTGCATGCGCTCAGGAGGCGTGGCACCAAGCGAGACGTCGAGTGCGGGGCGCGGGTGGATGCTGGCGCCGGCCTTGGCGTTCTCGCCGTGGGCACGGGCAGTGCGGGGAGACGGAGGGTGGTGGGGGTCCGAGCGCGAGCGCGAGAGGAGGAGAGACGAGCCCAGGACGTGCGAAATGGAGCGGTCCTCGGGGAGCGGGGGGCAGGCCATGTTGGGCGTGCGGTGGATAGGGTCCGAGACGAGCCGAAGGACATTGACGTCGGCGTCGGGCACACCGTTGGGGCCGAGGTTGAGGCACGCAAAGTTGAGCTCGTCGCCGGGGAGACTACGATTCCGGTGGCCCAGAGGGCGACCGCAACCGCATCGTGGGGCCAGTGCCAGAGGCGAAGTCACAGAATTTGTCACGCTCGACTTGCGACCAAAGCGCAGCGTGTCGACCGAACCGGTGGGAGTGGTGGCGCCATGGGTGCCATTTGCAGATCCGTTGCTGGCGACACGATTTTGCAGGCCATTGGGGATCTTCATGGGCACGCTGCCGACGAAACCCAGCGGGTAAGCGGGAGGGGGAAGGTTGAACGCCTCCTTTTGGGGCGAGTCGCCGCCGGAGGGGTTGGTGTGCGGGCTCTGGATGGGCGACTCGGAGAGAGACGACGACGAGGTCGAGGTGCCGCGACGACGGCCGAGGATGGGGGAAGGGGTGATGGTGTGGGTTGGGCGGACTGCTGGGGAGAGGGACGCGGGGAGCTGGGCGGTCAGGCGGACGGGGGCGAGCTCGTTCGACTTGGTGTGGGGGGAGGCGGAGCCCTTGTCCTGCGCGCGGCACTCTTGAGAGCAGTACAGGCCCTTGGAGGGTGCCTGGCAGATGAAGCAGCGCTCAAAGTCCTCCTCGAACATTGTTGTGGTGTGGAAGATGATGAGGACTGGGGGAAGTGGGGTTGCTGGAAGGGAGTCAGCAAAGAAATACCGAGGAAGGAGAGTGTGGAGGTCAAAGCCCCAGGCTGCAGGACACGTACAGTGAACCCAGCGCCAGGTGACGCGATATTGATTCGATTCGCCGTCACGACCAAGTTGAACCGTGTGGACGAGCGCGATGACAGATGTCGATCGCGTTTCGGGGGGTGATGTGCAATGCCGAAGCACTGGAAGAGTGTGGGTGTGGTGTGGTCGTGGAGGAAGTGGTCGACGTGCGTGTGATGGGGAGTGTCGAGTATCGAGTGGTGGTATATGCGATGCAAGAGACGTGGGGTGGGTGTGGGTGTGGGTGTGGGTGGGTATGGGATGATGGGTCGACGACTACAAGTAGTAGTGGCAGACTAGTCTCGGTGGCCGGAGGGTTGCAAGGTTGGAGGGTGGGCAGGGGCGTGGGGTGAGAGGGAAGGTTGAGTCGACTAGAGACAGGAAGAGGTTTGACTCTTGTACCAGCCCAGGTCAAAAGAGTCGGCCGAGAGCGAATATTCAGGAAAATCCTGCTTGGCGATTTGGGAAAATTCAAGTGACGACACTGCAAAGGCGGACTCTGTGCTGCGGGCAGAGTCAGCACAAACAGTCCCTTGTCGACGAGGCGAGGCGAGGAGAAATGCAGTGCGAGATGCTAGATGCGAGAGTGCGAGTGCGAGTGGAAAGACGAGGAGAAGGGGTCGGGGCGTGGGAGCGAGAGTATGTATGTGTGTGTGATAACGGAAGAAAAGGACGACGCGAGGCGAAGCTCGGCGAGGACCGTGGACCGTGGACCGTGGCGGTAATGCGTACCAAACCGGTGGTCTCTCGATGGTGTGACAACAACAGTCACACGCCCAGTGTGGATTTTTTTACGAGATAGCTCGTCGCGCTGGCCACATGCATGCACACACACACTCTTTGCACGCGTTCGCTCGTGATGGGACGGGGGGCATGGGGATGGGGATCGAGCGCTAGGCTAGGCTCGACCGTGCGTAGGGTGCAGCGTGCGTGCTGGATGGCCATGGTCCAATGCCTATTCCAGCCCGCAAGTCCCGTGCTTGGCGCGAAAACGTGCGAACGTGTCACGCCAGACTCGAAAGTTGCATTGGGATTGGGGGTGCGAGGGGTGCGTCGATTGGGGTATGGCACGGGGGCAGGGGCGGCAAAACTCACCCAGTAGTCCTAGTCGATTGCTGGATAGTGGATAGCAATGGCGATAGCGAGTGGGTGATGGCAAGTGGCAAGCGACCAAGATAGTGCTCTTGATAGATGGATGTCGAGTCGGACGAGTACGAGGACGAGTACGAGTGCGGGTTTGACGCGATGAGTCACGGCGATGAGGTGCTGCGTTCGGTCGGTCGCAGGGGGATTGCGCTGCCAGCCGAGTCGTGTTGTCGTCGTTCTTTGAAAGCTTTTGCCGCTGCACCTGGCCACCGGGCACCGAGAGTCGAGTGCGCCGGGTAGTGGGGCGCGGAGGGGAGGACGCCAGGCCAGGTACCAGGTGTCGTGTACGAGCAGAGGCGAGGCGGAGAGGTGCGGACAGGGGCCAGGGCAGAGGAGGCGATGCCGATCTTGTTGGTGTGGGCTGTGCCGTGTGCGGTGTGTGCGGTGTCTTGTCATTCTCTCTATCCTTTTCCTCCGACCTGGGGTCAAACTCAAACCCTACCAAACTTGTCTACTCGGTCTGCGTCGCCCCTTTGATCCTGCCCCCGTCTGCCGTCTGCCCTTCGGCCACCCTCGTGCCCCTCGGCCAGCGGGCAGACTGCAGTGTGATGGGGGAGAAACGCGTCAGAAAGGGGCATGCAGCTGAGACAGAGAGTGATTCAAGAGCAGGGACGCAGGTTCAGGTACCAGGGACAATCTCCTCCCTTGCGCCCTTGCACGCCCCTTCAACCAAACCAGTTGCCAGCTTGCCAGGGCGGGGGGGCGTGGGGACGGAGAGTCGACCTTGTCCACCCTGCTTGCCCTGCACCTCTCAGTCTTGACCGACGTCACTTGACCATTCCCCTTTGCGGCCCTCCCCTAACCCGTCATCTAATTTTTCTAATTACAACCTTTGTAATCACTCAGCGCCCGCAGGTGTCCCGCCTAGCCGCAGTCCCGCGCCCGCTTAAACTGCTCAGGTCCCCTCGTGCAGTCATTTCATCCGCAATGTCCTCCTCATCGCTCTCATGCTCAGTCCCCACTTGTTTGGCCAATCTCATGCTGACACACGATTATTCATGCCGCAATCTCTGACGATGGCCGTGACTCGATCTGCGTTCTGAGCTCTGACGTCGAAGTTCTCGCGGAGTAGCACAAGGCGATTGGGTGGACCTCGAGTATTGACGGTGACACCGGGTATACCCTACGTGCCCACCGATCAATCGAGTCTGGGCGTGACTGGCCGGTCGTCCGTGTTACAGCTGCATTGGGGGTAGGCTCGTCGTCCGTGTTACAGTCGCATTCCCATGTCCCAGTCGGAAGCACCTCGCTCGGAGGCGGATGCAAGCGGCTCCGGCGAGTTCGGCGCCTAATCTCCGCGAACGTGCGAAAGGCGAGAGACCGCCTGCGGGGGATTGGGCAGCTCGGTTGTACTCCCATACACAGGACGTAATGGGACGGAATGGCGTGCGCTCGGTGGGGGGTCGGGTGGGGACATCTGTGCCGGCAGATGCGAGGCATGTCCATCACGGGCATGACCGACGCTCGGCACGGCTTCACTTGCGAGGGTAGCGAGCTCTGGGTGGGGCAGGTGGGCCGGCATTACCACCCACCAGCCACGGTGCGGGCAATACTCGTGTGCTTGTGCTTGCAGTGCCCGCTCGGCCCGCCCCACTCGGCGAGCTGACCTCGCCGAGGCGACGTCGGGCCAGCTATTTTCGACGGCCGACACGGTTATGGGCCAGCCCTTGACCGGCGCGTCCTCTGCCCTGCTCCACAGCCGGGCCAGTTATGGGCCTTCCGCAACGGCACATGTCCTGCGGCCCCGATTCCGCAGGAACGCCCTGCGTACGCCTTCCGGCATGCGACGTACACTGCCTGACGCGAGCGGTCACATGACGTCGCGGCACCACTGCCCGAGCCCCGAGCCCGAGGCGGGCGGGCGTGCGGCGCGTGCGGGCGCCGACAATTGGGCGCCGAGTTCCAGAGGGTTCTCCCGGTTCCAACTCTACTACCAGTATCCAAGGCGCGTACCGCATACCCTCGCGATGGGCCAGGCCAGCCTGACACGCGGCGCGCACGTTTAACCGCGTGGCCATATCCTGATATCCGGCTAGACCAGGGCTCGAAAGAAAGTTGGCGCCGTCGCGTCTGCGAAGCGCTCGCGCGCTCAGAGGATCAGAGGCAGCCGCCGGCACGTGCATCGTCATTCTCTGCCACTGGCTCCGGCGGCGGGCGGAGCTCGAACGCCGTCCTCGGCGGGCGGCCCCGTCACCGAGAGGCGCAGATTTCGAATGCGCCGTGCCCGCGGAACCGTGGCGGCGCACCCGTGGCGATGGCGCAGGATGGCGCATTCCGTGCATCCTTGTGATGGAAATTTGCTCGATCGGCGCGAGCAACGCCCGATCGCTGGAGGGCGTCGCGTGCATGTCCAACGGAGGCGTCCACAGCCGACTCAGACGGCCGATGAGCTGCCACTGGCCACCTCGCCCGACGCCCGACGCCCGATACCTGACCTCCATCGGTAGATCCTACGGATCCATCTGCCAAGGAAGCAGGGGTCTTGCTTCGCACCTCCGCCGGTGCACGGCCGCCATTGTGCTCACCGCCGCACCTCTTTGTTGGAATCAGGAGAGCGTCGCCCGACCCGTGTCGGACGTGCTCCGACATGCCGCTAGTCACCATTGTACCCTTCAGAACGCCCCGTCCGATGCTCGCGGCGCGCGAAACAATCTCGAAACATGGCGGTGCCTTTGTTGTCGCGTCGCTTCTGGGCGTCCGGGCGCGCGAACAAAGACGCACGCTGAGTCGCTGCTCCGCCTGCGTCGGAGGTGGTGCAAGTAGACAATGGTGCGAGTATGTCACCTCCACCCGCGCGACTGACGTGTCTGCTTCCGAGATCCGCGATTCCCGGTGCGTGCCTTACACCACCGTGACATCAGCACATCCACATGTCTGCCACTGTCCACACTCGTGATCAGATCCCACGATGAGGCTGGGACGGCGGCTACGACGGCATACTGACGACAGAGCGAGGGCTGTTGTGTCCCCGAGACGGCGCACAACCTTCCACCGCGAAGGGCCTGGCAAGAGCCGTCGGGGCCGACCTGGAGCCGCGGCATCTCGCGCCGACGGCCAACGGGCCCGCCGACGAGCAGGTGGATCTCCAACGCTCCGACGTCTGGTATCCGACGTGTTTCCGTGCTGAGATCCGCCCAGAGATCCGCCCGCCACCCACGATGTCAGGTGGATCTGTGGCGACATCCCCGCCTCTCACGTGTAATCCACTGGACGCCGTGTGCCGTCTCGCAAATGCCGCATGTCCCGACGAGTCGACACTCGGCGCCTGGCGATGTCGTGTGCCGGCTTTGGTGGCATCGTGGCTATGGCGTGTCACTCACACGCACGACATGTGGTCGACGCCACCGCGTGTCCGTTGTGACGCCGTGGGCGTGAGAATCCCCATCTGCAAATCTAGCGTGGGTGTCGACGCAGATGTGCCGTTCAGGCTGAGGGCTTCTCTGCTAAACCCTCTGATAAACGCAAACTGGTTGTTAAACTTGCTCCATACTGACAGCATGCCAGTGCGAGTGATAGAGGGTGCAGTGACGACACGGCCTCGGAGGGCCGAGCGATGGAGCCTGAAAACGGAGGCGACGGCGAGTCCAGTACTCATGACGGCATACCGGTGCGAGTGACAGAGGTGCAGTGACGACACGGGCTCGGAGGGAGCCTCATAACGGAGAGGCGGACTCGCCGTCACCCGCCCGAATCCAGTCGCCGCGTCACTGCGGAGGACGCGTCACACCACTGCGGAGGACGCGTCGTTCGACGCGTCAGGCTCCAGGCAGGGTCTGCGCGTCACGAACTCGCCCCGAGTCGAACGTGCATCGGAGGCTTTCATCTCGGACAGCCTGTGCCGCACGTTCGCTGGGCCAACGTGTGCTGCAACTCCCGCCCCGACACCGACGGTGCCACATCCACCTGGCTCCGACTGGGTGCAATTGGTAGCTTGGTAGCTGCCACTGTCATGTTGTCATACATTTGGGCGTCACAACGCCAGGCACACACGTTCTAACGCGCTAACACAAGTCAGTCGCCAAGGTGATCGGCGTCACGCAGATCACCCTGCCGAGAGTCTAGGATCGCCGTCGGAACCAGGTTGGCCCTCCCGTCCCGTGTCCGACTCCTGCCTGCCTCCGACCCCTGCCTCGTCGCCGACCTCGCCTCACGACCCGAGTTCACGACCCGAGTGACGAAAGTTTTGCGCTCCGAAACGCCATCACCCGTGCCTCCTTCCGCACCTTCCGACTCGCTCGGAGGCCAGTGCCGTCAGTAGCGTCGCAGCATGGCCAGGCCCGTCGCCGGCTTCACACACCCCCCAGCCCCCGTCGTCGGCTTCACACGTCGCCGGCCCACGCCATGCCGGCACAGCTACAACATGCATGCCACTCTGCGGAGCGCTACCGCCGGCAGTTAAACGCCGCACTTCAGCCGACCCGAAACGACAGTTGTGGCAGAACCTCCGTTGTTCCTCTCGGCGATGCGACGGCGACGGCGCATGTCCGCGGCCTTCGTCGGACGCGCCGACTACACGTCCACCCGGATGCGCTGGAGAAGGGGGATGATCTGCTGTCAGCATGCAACGCGATAAGGAGGCGCCGAGTGCAAGCCGGGTTTGCCGGCGCTGCGGGCGCTCTCGTTGGTCCTCCGGCGAGTCGGCCGGGGCCTCGCTTGTGAGCATGTGCACGCGACTCACGCGGTCCCACTCCTCCATCGCGCGCTGGAGCATCTCGACCTGCCCGTCGGCGTAGCGGCCGAGCATCTCCTTCATCTCCTGCTGCTTGGACAGCTCGAACACGGTGTGCTCCTTGATGACCTCGTCCGAGAAGGCCGTCGAGGTCTCGTGAGCGGCGGTCACCGCGTCCTGGAGCTGGGCGTCAGCGCTCCGCCTGGCTTGGGGCTCCAGCTTCTTTCGGGCCACGAGCAGGCGGCGACTTGCCGCTACTGCTCGGCATCTCGGCAGCTCGACGTCTTGGGAGGTGGTTGGTGGAATAGCATCAAAGTTTCCCCGATAGCCTCGATCACCAAGCCTCAGCATCGCCGGATGCCAGTATCCGGTGACTCCACGCGAGCACGGGGACATCTCGGGAGGAGGGGTGGAGCAAATGCACCACGGTGGTAGGCCAGGGGTATGCGCTCGCCATCGGGCGACACCTCGTGACATCCCCGTGAGGAATGCTAGTCGCAGGAATGAAAATCATTCCCACGGCGCGCGTGCCACGATTGCAGATCGTCTCGGGACGACAGCTCTGCCGAGTCATGGGACGAGTGGGCCACACCAGGCGGAGGGCGGCCGCCGTCCATTGGGTTGAATAATCTCGGCCCGGTCGATGGCACGGACCCCAACGACATCCACCAACTAACCCGCTCCAATGACCGAAGTGGGAAGGGAGATAAGCCACGGGTAAACCGCACGACAGGATGTTAATCGATCTCGCGATGGAGCTCGAGTTGGCCCGTGCCATAACCAACCCAACGCCGTACCCGAGATGCACGGGTGGAGCGGACTGTTATTGGGTGCAGACGCGCTGTTCCGATCGTAACTCCGCACAACGCCCTGGAGACCCCGCGGGGACTTGGCCATCCACACCGAACACCATCGCTCGTGTTGGTGACTGCCAATCACGAGGACATGAGTTCCAACACGAGGACACCCCCCGGGCACATTCCGCAGCATGCGAGTACCCGAATTGGTTCATCACGAACGCCCTTCAATGTCCGCCCGCTCGGAGTCATGTCAACCCGCGTCACCTCGCCAGGCGGTGCCAACCCGTCTCGGATGACAGAGAGTCCGACCCAATCTCGAGCTCGCGCAACCTGTGATGCCGTTCGATCCGCGGTGGGCAGATGAGATGCGGCCCAACGCCGCTCTCACGGCTCAACACCGCTCTCCCGACCCAACACCGTTCACAACCCGACAGCACATGACCGCCGTCGACCCGAGCCACCTGACACTCGACAACCACTCACCTCCTTGATCTTCCCGTCGAGCTTGCGCATTCGTTCACGCCGGGTGTGAATGTCGTCCGTCCCGCGCAACTTGTCCACCTGATCTCGGAGATATGTCCCGAGCCCGACCGGGGCACCAGCATACCCCGAGCTCAAAGCCGCGAGGCGGTCGCGTTCCCCCACAACGGCCGACAGGTAAGCCGACAGTTCCTCGAAGTCGGTCTGCTTCTGGTCCCGCAGCTTTATCGTTTGCCGGTGCGCTCCCGCATATGCTAAGAGCGAGTGGGTCTGTATGAGGAACGGCTCCACAGATGCCTGGTTCTGCTTGTCAGTCATTGTTCCACCCCTCGACTCACCTGGTGCTTGAGATACGTCGAGAAGTCGAGCATCTTCTCCGCAAAGCGGTTGAGGGGCTCAGTGATACCCGACTCGAGATATCCCAGACCCTGGTAAGCTGCTGCCATGTCTTGGTAGTCGTTGGCCAAGTCTGGGGCATCAGCGCCAGCCTAACGAGTAGGACATACCCTCCTCGCGGTTCTTGCTTCGTGCCATGACCTTCTCGATATGCCCCATCCCCTCCTCGAATCGCTCCAGCTCGTCGTTCATGTCCACAAATCGCGCGTCGGGCTTGCGCACGCGCGTGAAAGCGTTCACGATGGAGTCGCTGAAGGACTCGAGCATCGACGTGTGCGACTCGGGCGGCGGGTTGGCCAGGTGAGAGTGCTTGGCCACGTTCTGTCGTCAGCTGCAATTGCGAACAGGCCTAAGCTGAACGCACCCATTGGTGACTCTGAAGGAAGTCAGCCACGAGTTGGCTGCGCTGAAGTGTCGGGTGGTTGGCGATACGGTCCGCGAAGCGCTGCAGGCTGTGGGTTAGCAGGCATTCTGCCACATCGTGACCACGTACTCCATACGGCGCTTCTCGACAAACTCTGAGGAGAAACGGTCGCCCTTGATGTACTCTGTGCATGTCAGCAAATGCTTGGGCGGACCGGCGCCTGGAGGGGGTCCCATGTCGAAGGAAGGTGTGGTTGGGGTGTCGGAGTCGCTCCAAACACAGCCACTGCGCTCCGCAGCCGCCTGTGCGCCTCGGCATGTGCGCAGCAGTGACCATCGCAAGTCGAGAGCGGCCCGCAAGTGACTGCGCAACAAGCAACCTGCCATGCAGAGCAGCTCTTGTGTTCGTTGCCCTGTCCACCGCTGCGCGCACCTCACGATCTCACGCCGCCTTCCTTGCCGACCCCTCGATCTGCCACGCCTCTCCTCGTCGCAATCCCTCCCCATGAGCTCCCACGAGCTCCCACGTCGCACTCTCATACAGCGCCCGAGCGCCCGAGTACCCACCTAAGCGGTGCTTGTCGGGAATGGGCGGAATGACACAGGCCGGGAAGCTCTTGAGCAGGTGGTCGTGGAGGAAGGCAAAGTCCTGGAACCGGCGGCGGACAGTCGTCGGCGACTCCTTGAACGTCTTGAGGTTGGTCTTGTCGTCAGCGCCCTCCTCCCCACTCCCACGTTCCCACGACGTACCCTCGTCTGCACGGCGTACGACACAAACATGTCCTTGCTCCCCTCGTGCTCCTTGACGGGGTCCTTGACCTCGATGGACATCCAGCGCCCGTCCCACTCGTAGTCTCCCGGCTCGAAGGCGGTGCGGCGCGTCACCGGCTCCTCGGGGCGCACAGTGCTCGTGCTCGCGGCGCCAAAGTGCTCGTCGGGGGAGCTGGGGCTGATCTTGTCGAAGCCGTCGTCGTCGTCCTCGCCGACGCCCGACATGTCCGCGAAGCCGGCGCGCGGGGGCGCGTCGTCCCAGGATATCGAGTGGAAGCCGTCCTCCTCCATAGTTGGGGTGGTGGGTGGTGGTGGGTTGGGGTGTGAGATGCGCGAGATGGACTGGGAGTGACGAGGCGTTGGCGAGCGAGGGCAAGGTGGCGGTGACGACGGAGTCGCGTGGTGTTAGGTAATGGGTGGCGGGAAGTTGGGTAGAGGGGAGGGTCGGACAAGGGAATGAGTTGCGGGAATCGTTGGAACCAAACCGTTTGCAGCTTGCAGCGGAGCCAAATTGTACGATGCCCTGAGGGTCTTGAGACCGCGGCAAAGCCGAGGTAGGATGATCGGTTGAGATGGAATACCAGTCGCGCTCAGACCACTTTGTAATGACCACATTGACCAGTCAAATGACAGTATGAGGTGAGGTGGACAGGGATCCTCTAGGTGGAGGTGGAGAAAAGAAGCATCCATGTTCAGGTGGCGCCAATCGAGAGCCAGGCCACAGGGGCCTAGAGGGCGCAACAGGCAACAGGGCTGGTGGAAGCGAGATGGGGAGCGAAAAGCACGACGCGCACGGGATGCAGGATGGACCACGTTCACCCAACTCGCGCACTCCCGCAAACCGCACAGCTGTTAGGGGTAACTCTTTATGTCTAAATATTATCAGTTCTGCCTTGCTCGCCCTTGATCCCACCTGCCTCACCTGCCTTGCGCACTGCACGCTCGTCCACCCAACCCACACGCCACGCCGCCACCGCAATGCTGTAATGAAAGCCTTCGCACTGGCACAGCCTACACGTTCGCTCGCCACCGCCTCTCCTATAAAGAGATAGCCGAAAGCTGTCCCGCAGCACGGGGGCGAAGGTTAAGGAGTACGCAGGTATGCGGAGTGCAGTGCGGGGAAGACGGGCAAGAGGGCTCCGAGTCCTGACGTCGGGCGAGACGAGGGCCGACGAGGGAGAGGCCGAGAGGCGCGCGAGGCGTGAGCAAAGGATGGTCGTGTGGTCGTGGAATGGGAATGAGACAGACACGCAGACAATTAAGGCCAGGTGCAAGGTGTGTGTCAATGGTGGGGCACATGGCATGGGGGCATGGGACGTGGTGCATTCGAGGCATGTCAGGCAGCAGCAAGACTGTGAACGAGGGAGGTGGAGAATGTGGAGAGGGAGGACGTGTTGTTGGATGAGTGCGCACGAGAGTGAGACGAGGAATGCGCGAGGTGTGCGTGCAGAGACAGCGAAGAAGGCGAGGCAGGGAAGTCAGTCAGGGCCGAGGGATGCTCCGTTCTCCTTCGGTCGATGGCTTTATTACCCTGTGTGCATTTGTATTGGCACGCAGAGTGAAGAGAGAGATTGAAACCCTGGATTCAGAGCTGGAGCGGAACTTCCCACAGCTTTACCGCTCTCCTCTCCTCCCTTCCCTTCCCTCCTGGTCTCTCACTGCCCACCTGCCCCCCGCCCTTCACGCTCACCTCCCCCACCACCCCCACCCCCGCACACCCCCACACACAGCCACCACCATGGCCAGACCTCTGGCCTTGTGGCTTGTGGGGGCAAGGCTCGATGACGGTGTAAAGGGGAAGGGGAGTGAGGAGGGAGTGCAAGGGACATGAGTAAAAGGGAAGAGGGCGTTTGGGAGGATGGATGCGGATCCAGGTGTGCAGGAGTGCCAGGAGTTGCAGTCGATCGGTGCAAAGTGAGAGGAATGGACTAAGAGTGTAGTAGAAGCTAGCTGGACCGAATGACCCTCTCCCTCTCGTCTCGACCATCCAACTCTGCTGGCCCTCTGCCTCTGGTCGTCGCAACAAGACAACAAATCTCCTACCTGCATTCACCTCGTCTTGTTCATTCATCCATTCTCTCTCCCTCCTCTACACACCACACACTACACACTACACTCCGTCTCTTGCGCCGCCGACGCCCTCATTCCCGCCCAAACATTGCGCGTACTCTGTCTCCAAACTCGCGCGTAATCCACACGGCACCCCGTCACTCTCCCACCCTCCCACACCCATCCAGATAATCCCTCCTCCCGCATCCACTTCCAGCGGCACTTAACCCCCTCTCTCCATCCCCCCCGGGCTACCTCGATCTACTCCATCCCCGCTTCATCCAATCTAACCATTCACCACATCACATCGCAGTCCGAGTAGCACCGCGAGCTCCCGGCATACAGCCGCCCGGCCTTGCGCCGCACCCTTCCCCTCACCTTTGCCATTCGATGGGCAGTGTCTC
Source organism: Cutaneotrichosporon sp. PK4640 (assembly GCA_023630115.1). Classification (NCBI taxonomy): domain Eukaryota; kingdom Fungi; phylum Basidiomycota; class Tremellomycetes; order Trichosporonales; family Trichosporonaceae; genus Cutaneotrichosporon; species Cutaneotrichosporon sp. PK4640. The sequence continues at coordinate 50 of JAMALN010000730.1, read as the reverse complement.
TCGCCCCATCCCTCCAGCGTCTCCCAACCACCTCTCCGCGCTGTCCGGTT